>JABSTT010004372.1:0-21754 GCA_013339685.2 Hyalomma asiaticum | reverse complement strand
TATTACAAACACTTCTCCAAAACAATACGCACCCAGAACTCAATGGATAGCCTACACTTCAAAACATCCGTGGTGGGTGTACGTGCACGTCAGCCACGTGGAGGAAGAAAAAAAGCAAAAATAAAACCAAAAGTAAGTTACTGAACCCCCCAAAAAACTGTACCAAATAATAACCAGAAACATGGCTTATGCTAAAAACACATACTAGAAGAGCAAGCGCAATGCATGAAAGAACACTTACCTGCCGCTGTCGTTCCGGAGACCTCGAAAAACACGTCCGCTCACGCCGACACCATAGCAGAGAAAAATGATGATGATGGATGTAGAGACCGCCACCTGGCACGCGTCGGCGATGGCGTAAGGGGTGTTGATATTCATGGATTGGACATCTTGGATGATCTCGTCCTAGGTTTTGGAGCCCACGGCCTTGTAGACTATGTCAAGGAGGGCGTTGTCGGGTGCAGCCACGTAGGCACGCAAGGGGGTGGGAGATGGGGCCCAGGCGGAGTTCCGATACCCTTAGGTAGAGACGAGCGCACGGCTCAGACGGGGTGTTGACAGTAACAGAGTTGTTTGACGAACTGATTCTTACACGCTCATCAGCGCGGGCGTTGGTGTTGTAGTCGGTGGTGGCAGGAGTGCACAGGATTTTGAGCAAGGTTCCGTTACTGTAGTACGGAGGTCGAGCGCCCCTACAGGTCTGAAGACGATTTTCAAATACTCCGCTGCCACGTGAGGGAGGGGAGCCTGACGACGGAGTTCTAGTACAGGGGTTGCCTGTTTCTGGTAGGGTCGGGGTCTTCGATAGGGTTGAGGCAAGCGGAGTCGAGGTGACTGGCTCGTAGGTCATGGCTGCAGGTTTACTTTCACGGCACTCATCCAGCGTGAGTCGGTTTTAAGCTCGGCAGGGGTGATGGAGACGGCTTTGACTGGGTAGTCCATGTCGACAGCTTTCTGGGCAGCGAACAAGCGGCGAAGCCAGAGTGGCGTTGGCCGCAGGGTCAGCGCAGAACGCAGCTGCGGGTTGCAGAAGGGCGCGTAGTAGGGAGTGGAACCAGCTCCAGTGGCTCCAGCTCGGCCAGAAAGGGCGGAAACGTGTGTGCGCTTTGCAAACAGAAAGAGCCCACTGTAAATATATGGCACCACGGTATTTCACGGCGTGCTCTCTTGAAATCGATGCCTATCCCAGGCTCCAAACATCTTAGCACGTTGCTCAGACTTGTTTCCTATATGCAGAGCCCCAATTTAGGCGAAATTGAGCGCAACAGAAATAAAAAAAAACGACAGAAACTGCCTCCGCTGCCCTGCAGACCATGTCAACGGACCGCTTGTAAATGGACGTAAGCCCGCGCGTGAATGCGTCACGAGGACGTAAGCCCGCGCTTCCTGTCTTTCCCTGTGATAGCAGACCCTCTACAGCAAGGTCGATTTCTCCTGCGGCACCATCTTGAGTCACCGAGCGCGCCCGCAATAGTCCGTCATCGTTGCGATTGCAGGCGAACGCGTGACCTAGATGCGAGCGCTACTAAATATTCTTGTTATATTGTCTGCATTCTGCTTACACATAACGTCTACAGACGTTCTGCTTAAACTTTATTTAGTAAAGGATTCTATTCGACACGTCAGACAGTACTTGTTCTTAATGCATTTCCTTTGTTCGATTTGGATCGAAGGCGCTACCGCGCTTTCCATTTCTTCGGCCTTTGAACACTTGAAATCTTTAAATTAAGAGACACTTGCCAACTACTCCGCAGTCATTCTTTGAAGCTAATTCCCCTAGCAATTACCAGTAAATCTCGGCAAAAAGCGTAGCATGATTGGACGAAGCGGCGATAGTTCAAAGTTAGGAGAGTCTAAGTCATAGTCCACGGAGGGCTCTAGCAGGATGCGATACTTTTGAAGCAGGAAGGTGACCACGAGGAACAGTTGCATTGTGGCGAACTTCTCTCCGGGACAGGCACGGGGCCCTGTGAAAGAACAAAATAAGCTTTCAGTAAATAGTGCGACTCCAAAAGAGCGGCAGCGTGTGTTCTAACAATACAGGCCCACGAGATCCACGAAAGCACCACAAGCTTCCATGAGGCAACCTATCATTACAGGGAAACTGCATATGACTCCTTGTCGCCGCTTGTTCAATTCCTTAGACACGCGAAAGGGACAAGGAAAATTTACAAGGACGCTAAGCTTCCGGCGAAAAGTGGTTTAAAAGCTACTGCCAGCGACATCAGCATGGGGAGTTGTGGGAGTTGAGGCTGAAGCGGGACTAGGTGTGGTGGGAACACACACTCTTAGGAGAAAACCACTTTTCCATAAAAAAATGCAAGATGTATTATAACAAGACAAAAAAATTTTCAGACGGTTTTAAATGGGATTGATAAGTGAAATAAAGGCACAACCTTCCATTTTTTTTTAGTAATATGTTTCTTCCCGTCAAAAAGGGGACGTTTCCGCTGCGGCAGGTAAGCGCCCTTGAATAGTTAGTCTGCTTGGACACGTCCCGACGTGATGTTATCCTCCTATGTTACCCCACGCGTTATCTGAATTGCTTTAATCCCAATCGTGCGCTTGCTCTGCACCCCCTTCAAATGTGCATTACAAAGTGAGCGGTGCATACGATGAAAACTGAAGCGGCTTTAAACGGGATAAACGTCGCCTTCGGCGGTCTTCATGCGACACTGGCTACTAAAAAGGGCAACACTATATGAAAGAAATGAGGCTCTCTTCAAGATCGCAAGAATTTCTTTATGTACCGAGAGCTCAGCTGGTTGGTCGACTGCCATGTAAACTTTCACAACAACATTTTAGAATGCACAACCACATTCTTGGTAGTCGAGCAACAATGTGTGATTTGGAATCAGATATACTCGCAAGCTTGTATGCACACCTTTCCCCTGCTATGGTGAAATAGATAGGAAAGTTCTCGAAGCTGTTTCAAGTAATTTTACCTACTACCTTAAGGAAGTTGTAAGTTTGGAATGATGGAGACGAACTACAAAACATGATTGATGACCTAAACAGGGAAAGTATTAAAATTGGATTAAAATGAATAGGCAGAAGACCAAAGTTATGCTCAATAGCCTAGCTAAGGAACAGGAATTTAAATCGACAATGAACCCTTACAATGTGTAAACGAATACGTAACCTGGGACAGTTAATAACAGGAACTCCTAACCATGGAAAGAAATTCTCCGTAGAATAAGGATGGGCTGGAGCGCATTCGGAAGGAATTACGAAAATCATGACTGGAAACTTACCGCTCTCACTAAAGCGAAAAGTATTCAATCACTGCATTCTCCCAGTACTAACGTACGGTGCAGAAACATGGAGGATAACGAAAAGACTAGAGATGAAACTAAGGAGCGCGCAACGTGCAATGTGAAAGAAAATGTTGGGGGTAACGCTAGATATAAAAACGAGCGGAATGGACTCAGAGAACAGACAGGAGTAGCGCTATTTATTATATCAATTAAAGAAAGAAGTGGACCTGGGCAGGGCATGTCATGAGGAGGAAGATAACAGATGGACAGTAAGAGCAACGGAATGGATACCAAGAGAGGGAAAACGTAACAGAGGCAGGCAAAAGGTTAGATGGAGCGATGAAATTAAAAAGTTTCCAGGCATAAAGTGGAACCAACTCGCTCAGGATAGGGTGGATTGGAAATCGTTGGGAGAGGCCTTCGTCCTGTAGTGGACCTAAACAGGCTGATGACGATGACGATGATGAAGTTTGCTGTATCACCAAAGACTTTTGCGTTAAACATCCATGGCGGTATTTCGCATCCGGTTGCCATAGAAACGTAGAAAAGGGGGCACGCAGACATACGTGTAAGGGGGTGCCGAATTCTGAATTTGGCGCAAAAGCTGTTAAGTATATGCTTGGTTGTAACGAGTTCAGGAACTTTCTCTTACCACACTAATATTTAGTTCTTGTGCATAAATATTTAAATCACGCGTTGTGAGTATCTTAGCGTAACATATTTGTTAGCTTCTAGTGTTTCATCATTCAGATATGTTTCTTGTTGCCATTAATTGGTGCATTCTGCGCAGCCTATATTTTATTCTTGTTTTATGCTACAATGCGAATAAAGCTTATGTACCGTCAGAAATTTTTGGATGGTTTCGAAATACTATATGCATGTGAACTCCACAGCAATACGGAGCATCACGCTGCACTGAGGGGGTTCCCGACATGTTTGACAGAAAATAAAACACCAGCGCATACTGCAAACCACTTGCGTTAACTGCAAATGTTATGGTACCGAAGAACCCAGTTATGATGCACTCAAAAAGTTTAGGTTCTACAAGTTTTTTCAATAGAGCAAAGGCTGAGCGTGCAATTTTCTACAAGCCACGAGCCGCATGGCTTGTAGGACGCAAGTTATGGCTCCATTAAAAAATAATATTTGCGATTTTCTAAGGGAGCCATAACTTGCGCCCTGCACTTTCTATCGATGTTATTGATCTTTCTGACGCTGTACCTTATGACGCGTTGTTCACGGCTGTTCGCAATTTCATTGAACTGCAAGGGGAAGTGACTTCCAACATAGCGTAGTTGTGAATGCTGATAATTTTTTTGAGTTTTACTTGAGACATACCTGCAGAGCACCTTTATCTTCTTTACCAGCCAGCTGTTCTTACAGAAATATGTACTTGTAATAGGTAGTGCGTAGCGCGTTCACTCCGCGACATATTCCTTCCGGAAATAGATGAAACACTTTACAACTACCTTCATGGTGTGCATGCTTTCTATCGAATAAACTTCCGTGGTTGAATATGTACGGCTCACACGAGTTTTGTCAATTATACTGGAGTGAATTCATTTTAATAGGACAATTTTAGAGTAGAGGTCATTTCTTTGCCTCAGCTTTGTTATGCGTCAGTTCAACAGAGAGTCTATCCATTATTTGTTTCTATGTCGTTTCCCACCCTTACTCCATGAACACTGAACTCTAAAGCAATTTACCATTTATCAGAGTGTAAAAAATTATATTCTCTGTTTCGTGAGCGCCTCACGTCCTATTTACCTATTGTATCTGACGAAAAGAAAATGAAAAACCCACCAACTGAGAACGGTATGAGATGTTCTGTTTGTGCAGGAGCGATTTTCCATCTTCGCTCAAGTAGCGTTCGGGTTTAAGCTTCCCCGAGTCCTTCCACAAATTGGGGTCGCGGTGAACTACCCATGCGTTTGGAACAACAACTGTGCCTTTCCTTATGAAGAAGCCGGAGACGACAACATCTTCGGAGCATCTGAAAAAAAAAAGGACCTAAGAAGCGTATGCCATCATTGACACTCGGTGCATGTCCAGCTGGCGCGCGATTGATGTGGGCGCATTAAATTGTAATAAAGTTGGGGGAAAGGAAATATACCAGTAATTACAGAAGCAGCGATTACGCTAGGGGGCCATTTCACGAGCTCATAACTATGGTAACTCCCTACCAGTGACATAAATGTGTTGGTTTTCTTGCCCCTGTACTGTCCTGGAGCACGTTCGCCGAAATTGGTGGAATGTGCACAACATAACTCGTCTTGGGACGTACCGGCTTGGTTAAAAACGCCCCGCAGCACTTTCTGAACATGTTCAGGTAACGGTGTCGATCAGCCTGTCAGGCTTGGCGAGCATGCGCGCGAAATGTTACTTCATTTCACAAACCATGGAATTCGCGGTATGGTTGCGAAAAGAGACGAAATGTCGGCGCATTTTTTCCTCATGTCACTCGGAGCCATAGGTCGGCGCACTCACTCATGAGTGCACTCACTCGCACTCACTCGCACTCATTTCATAGACGTGAGTGCGAGTGCGAGTGAGTGCCAATGAGTGTGAGTGGAAGTGAGTGCGAGTGCGAGTGAGTGCAAGTGAGTGTGAGTGGAGCTGAGTGCGAGTGAGTGTGAGTAGAAGTGAGTGCGAGTGCGAGTGAGTGCCAATGAGTGTGAGTGGAAGTGAGTGCGAGTGCGAGTGAGTGAAAGTGAGTGTGAGTGGAGGTGAGTGCGAGTGCGAGTGAGTGCCAATGAGTGTGAGTGGAAGTGAGTGCGAGTGCGAGTGAGTGCAAGTGAGTGTGAGTGGAGGTGAGTGCGAGTGCGAGTGAGTGTCAATGAGTGTGAGGGGAAGTGAGTGCGAGTGCGAGTGAGTGCAAGTGAGTGTGAGTGGACGTGAGTGCGAGTGCGAGTGAGTGCTTGTGAGTGTGAGTGCAAGTGAGTGCGAGTGCGAGTGAGTGCCAGTGAGTGTGAGTGGAAGTGAGTGCGAGTGAGTGCAAGTGAGTGTGAGTGGAGGTGAGTGTGAGTGCGAGTGAGTGCCAGTGAGTGTGAGTGGAAGTGAGTGCTAGTGCGAGTGAGCGCCAGTGAGTGTGAGTGGAGGTGAGTGCGAGTGCGAGTGAGTGCAAGTGAGTGTTAGTGGAAGTGAGTGCGAGTGCGAGAGAGTGCAAGTGAGTGGAAGTGAGTGCGAGTGCGAGTGAGTGCCAGTGTGTGTGAGTGGAAATGAGTGCGAGTGCGAGTGAGTGGAAGTGAGTGTGAGTGCCAGTGAGTGTGAGTGGTATGTATGTATGTATGTATGTATGTATGTATCCGTGGCCGTCTCGTTAATGGATTGTTACGAAAACGCTATGCCATATGACTGCGTGACGAATAAAATGACAGGTCATTATATGAAAATCATGACATGCATGATTTACATGAAACGGTCTTGGTGCTCTCCTGGGCCGTTTCGTTAATGGGATGTATACGAAAATCAGTATGGCACAACATGATTGCATGACGAACATAAATGACAGGTCATAACATGAAAATCATGACATGTATGGCATGAGCGGCTTGATTTACATGCCACGGTCTTGGTACTCTCCTGCCCAGCTAGCATACAAATGATTTATGACGACTTCGAAACGGATATCCGAGACGTTAACGTTGCGGACGGCACGCGTAAGACGCCTTAGTCCTGGATGCGTCGTATATCGTCTGATGTCCGGCTCGTTGCACATGCGTCTTCAAAAGCTGGTCTTTTCGACGGCTTCGAGGAGACTCCAATAATCCCATTTTCCGGGATTTCTGAATCCGTTCAATGACTTGCACGTGCGTCATCAAAAAGCTGTTCCTGAAATGTTAGCCGTAATCTGAAAAAGAAGCAGGAATCGTGCTCGGGAACTGTGCGCGCCCACCAAAATTTTGGTCTGGTTGCCACACTCAGAATATATAAATGATAATCTGACCTCAGAGCTAACGCCTTAGGGGTTCAAATGACGCCAAGGCATTTTTTGCACCCCTAAGGCATTAACTCTGTGGTTCTGAAGGTGTCAACGGGATAATAATTTTTCGGGGCACCCACGATCCACGGACGTCGTCCCTGCCTTATGGTAGTAGCTGCGACCTGCTACGTTACCAGCTGCACCATAAGGTTTAGGGTGCTGCAGAGTGGGGGTTAGTGCCAGCCCACCTGAATACCTTCGTCCTAGGAAGAAGTGCTGGTGTCGCACTTGCGTGGAACGTTTTTTTTTTCTGGCGGGTCAAAGCACTAGCATTGAGTGCAACAGGGCAATAGTGCAGTAAGGTAGGCACACAGTTGTCTGCAAAGGCTTCATCAGTCTTAGCATTTAGGTCACAATTAGTTGTCATGCATACAAAAATCAATATAGCTTGTACTTTGTATAGTATGAAGCAAATCTACCAAAAACAGTAGTGACATATCTTTCTACAGTTAAGGATAGAAAGTTTCTTGGCAAGCGGCCTAACAAGGAGGCCCGACTGCCAATGATCTTGACGTCAACAACATTTTATTCAACATTTCATTGAGAAACTACTTATGGTAGTTTTAAAAAAAAGAGAAATGCGAAAAAAATAAAACCAGTATGAACAAAGGAACTCAAATATGACCCAGGTATCAAAGTGAAAATTTGCCTAGGACATCAGCTGATGTAAAGAGGCAAGCTTGAAAAGACTACCAAAAGCATCAATCAAGTGACAATGAATACTGACCAAAGTGACCTTCAAAGAAAATATCGCATGAAATATTAACATAATCGTTATAATGAACAACATCACAATGCAGTGCATAATCTGTCACAGCGAGCAACGTTACATCGAAGCAACCTCAGTTTCATAATGAAGCTACATACTCGCGTACTTGAAGTCCAATACACTGGAGACAGGTAGAGGGGCGGCCTGGTATCGTACGCCCCGGCCTTCTACTCTACTTCGGGGACAACGCAACAGGGGAAGAAGGGTGATGAAGCATGAGGATGGAGATAAGAACGAGTGATCCGTATATACATAATAAGACATGACTGCTTGCGCAAAGGGGACATGGACGCCAGTAATCATATTTCATTACGCCTGATACCAACTAGCCCAACTTATGGCAGCTATTCACTTCTGCAAAACAATGTGGTGTGACGCGGAAAATGTCGACCCGGCTCTCTTGACATAAACACTGGCAATAGTCAAACCCCAGCACGGGTAACTGGGACCTCGCCTCTACTTGAAACGTGACAGGGGCCGCCATTAGTCGGACGAATATGCTGTGCAGGGAAATGCACTCGAGGGTTATGATAAAGGTCTAATAGTCGCATAATGAAAAGAAGCCACTTTAGTTGCATCTAAGTTTAATAGTCGCTTTTCATAATCCGCAACTTTGCGCAGTGGTACCGAACGTCTAGCATCCAGTCCATTTCTATTGAAAAAATGACCTTGTAGCATTAGGTAATTCGGTATGGTCCCCTATTTCGGGTGAAATACAGCTTTCATCTATTGCTTGCACTCCCATATCAGCCAGCCTAGTGGCCGACGTCTACTGCTGTGGCACGAATGGGGGACAGTCGCGAAATACTATGTGTTCCAGTCTCTGATACATTAGAGAGCGCTCACAGTTCGAGATGTACGCGCGACTGAAGAGGCGCGCGTGGTGCCGAGTTAGGTCGGCGACCAGGAGAAACCTGCGCAGTGTACTGGCACCGCTGCCGTTTATTCTACCCAGGAGGAAAAGCTCGTGTCACTCTATTTGCCGCAGATGCCTCAGGCATAGGTCGGCGCACTCACTCGCACTCATTTCATAGACGTGAGTGCGAGTGCGAGTGAGTGCCAGTGAGGTGAGTGGAGGTGAGTGCGAGTGAGTGCTGTGAGTGTGAGTGGAAGTGAGTGCGAGTGCGAGTGAGTGCCAGTGAGTGTGAGTGGAGGTGAGTGCGAGTGCGAGTGAGTGCAAGGGAGTGTGAGTGGAGGTGAGTGCGAGTGAGTGTGAGTAGAAGTGAGTGCGAGTGCGAGTGAGTGCCAATGAGTGTGAGTGGAAGTGAGTGCGAGTGTGAGTGAGTGCAAGTGAGTGTGAGTGGAGGTTTGTGCGAGTGCGAGTGAGTGCCTTTGAGTGTGAGTGGAAGTGAGTGCGAGTGCGAGTGAGTGCTGTGAGTGTGAGTGGAGGTGAGTGCGAGTGAGTGCTGTGAGTGTGAGTGGAGGTGAGTGCGAGTGTGAGTGAGTGCTTGTGAGTGTGAGTGCAAGTGAGTGCGAGTGCGAGTGAGTGCCAGTGAGTGTGAGTGGAGGTGAGTGAGTGCGAGTGAGTGCCAGTAAGTATGAGTGGAGGTGAGTGCGAGTGCGAGTGAGTGCTTGTAAGTGTGAGTGGAAGTGAGTGCGAGTGCGAGTTAGCGCCAGTGAGTGTGAGTGGAGGTGAGTGCGAGTGCGAGTGAGTGCAAGTGAGTGTGAGTGGAGGTGAGTGCGAGTGCGAGTGAGTGCTTGTGAGTGTGAGTGGAGGTGAGTGCGAGTGTGAGTGAGTGCAAGTGAGTGTGAGTGGAGGTGAGCGCGAGTGCGAGTGAGTGCCTTTGAGTGTGAGTGGAAGTGAGTGGGAGTGCGAGTGAGTGCTTGTGAGTGTGAGTGGAGGTGAGTGCGAGTGTGAGTGAGTGCAAGTGAGTGTGAGTGGAGGTTAGTGCGAGTGCGAGTGAGTGCCTTTGAGTGTGAGTGGAAGTGAGTGCGAGTGCGAGTGAGTGCTTGTGAGTGTGAGTGGAGGTGAGTGCGAGTGTGAGTGAGTGCTTGTGAGTGTGAGTGCAAGTGAGTGCGAGTGCGAGTGAGTGCCAGTGAGTGTGAGTGGAGGTGAGTGCGAGTGAGTGCCAGTGAGTATGAGTGGAGGTGAGTGCGAGTGCGAGTGAGTGCTTGTAAGTGTGAGTGGAAGTGAGTGCGAGTGCGAGTTAGCGCCAGTGAGTGTGAGTGGAGGTGAGTGCGAGTGCGAGTGAGTGCAAGTGAGTGTGAGTGGAGGCGAGTGCGAGTGAGTGTGAGTAGAAGTGAGTGCGAGTGCGAGTGAGTGCCAATGAGTGTGAGTGGAAGTGAGTGCGAGTGCGAGTGAGTGCAAGTGAGTGTGAGTGGAGGTTAGTGCGAGTGCGAGTGAGTGCCTTTGAGTGTGAGTGGAAGTGAGTGCGAGTGCGAGTGAGTGCCAGTGAGTGTGAGTGGAGGTGAGTGCAAGTGAGTGTGAGTGGAGGTGAGTGCGAGTGCGAGTGAGTGCTTGAGAGTGTGAGTGGAGGTGAGTGCGAGTGTGAGTGAGTGCTTGTGAGTGTGAGTGCAAGTGAGTGCGAGTGAGTGCCAGTGAGTGTGAGTGGAGGTGAGTGCGAGTGAGTGCCAGTGAGTATGAGTGGAGGTGAGTGCGAGTGCGAGTGAGTGCTTGTAAGTGTGGGTGGAAGTGAGTGCGAGTGCGAGTTAGCGCCAGTGAGTGTGAGTGGAGGCGAGTGCGAGTGAGTGCAAGTTAGTGTGAGTGGAGGTGAGTGCGAGTGAGTGCGGATGCTGGAAATATTTGGGTGAGTGAGTGTGAGTGAGTGTTCCCCTAAACTGCCGACCTATGCTCGGAGCATCTACTACGTAGCTTTACCTCAATCGTTCCTTTTTTAAAGAATATGCGCACACTTTCTTTATTTGTTGAATTCAAAACAAGCACAACAGAGCTGATGACCTTTCCGTGATAATGAAGTCAAACGGTTCTATTTCTGCCTCAAGTCAACTACATGGTGCCTCCAGAGGCGTCATATTTTCAAAGAATAGAGGGTGCAGTGTGGACCCTACACCCAATTACCAGTTCCCTGGTGCGCGCTGTGTAATAATGGTTGGCTAACGTATTCATAACAGCCTCCGCGACCGAACGGCGCCATTCCCTGAATCGTGTTGCAGAGACATGTCACAGCGCTGCAGGAAGCGATTGTAGTCGTTGTTCATGACCAGGACAGACATCCTCGCACCGCGAATCACATCGTAAAATTCAGACGTCTGTCCTCTCGCAGAATGTCTTTGGTAGGTCGGCCTTGTTAGAATCCTTTCAAGCGCAGCTATAAATTCCCTGTCTTCTTTACACTCGGCAATGTGGTACCATGGGTCCTAATAAGGCGTCCATGGAAATGAAGAACCACATCCGGCTACATTTTCATGGCACACTGTGGACTCAATGTCTTTTATTAGAAAGTTACTTCTAAAGAGACATGCGCTAACCTTGTGCTTGTTCACAGTGATACATGTGGTACACCATCGCTTCTGTTGTGAGATCTTGTGACACTAGCCTGCGGCACAGATGTTTATTTTCACAAGAAAACAAAACGCTTGAACACCCTTGTAAATCCTTCACCATTACGTTTTGCACCAAGTAACTACTGCTTGATTTCGAGAATACCTTTACTCAATGTTATTCGTTACTATCTAGCAGTACGGAAACTGGACCAATAAGAAAAGGTCCATAAATGAAAAGTGGTTAATGTGTCTCCTATGTTCCTTTCTGTGCACAATGCAGAGTCACATTCATTGTTACCACGCATCCGTTATTGGCTTTGATACGTTTTAAATACTTTTGCACGCGCACTTGTGTTGTAACGCGATACCGGTAACTAGTTACTATTTTCAGTAACTTATAACTGTAACTAGTTACTTTTAATTTTGAAGGAACTTGTAATTGTAACACTGTTACTTATTACACAGTAACTGCAACTGGAAATAGAGTTACAGTTACTTCCTTTTCCAAAAAATATCCAGCAGTAACGCCCCTTAAAAGCTCGGCAGCACAGTATCGCGGTACAAGAATATCGCAATGTTGCTCGTAAATACTTTTGACTACCTATATCTCTGCATCGGGACACATTTGCAATAGGTATTAGTATCTGACTAGTGCAATAGTTCTATGATCTATTACGTGTATCGCAATACTGTGCAGGACACGGACGTCTCGTCGCTATATTTTTCGGAAATGGGCTGACGTGTTTGCAGGGGTAAAATGAGTTTTTCCTACGAAGCCAAGCAAAGCACCGCCGGTCGGGGACACAAAAGGGTGGCGAAGGGTTCTCCCTGCCCCGTGCAGAGAAAGGTGCGCGGTGGTCAGCCTGAGTGACGAAGCCGCTCTTATTCAGAGGCCGGTGCAGCATCGTTAATTTTATTCGTGTGGCGAGCCACTTGTTCATGGTAACCCGCGCTGAAACCACATAGAAAAAGACGCTTTTCAATGCCTCGCTCACCTGCAGTTCTCAAAGCGGCGGTACTTTCAAAAAGCACTTTCCAAAATAGCGGCAGCAATGTGGCTCGAAGGGGCCAATCCTCTGTGTCGCGTCTCGGGATGAGCTCCTACTTACGAGCGTGCAGTACTCTTTAGCGGCAGCAGACTGACCCAATGGATTTCGTTAATAAATTCCGGACAAGCAATAACTAATTTACAGCAATCAATAAACAGTTGCTACAGCAAAATGGGTCATACACAACGATTGCTGGTGTGGGCTTTTGAGCGAGACCCTTTCCGTTCCTTTTATGTAGCTTTCTACCACGAGCAATTTTGACTAGCCGTATACCTTCATACATTTCTATTAAAAAACTGTAATTTGGTTTGCGACGTATTACTTAGTCTTATGCAGTAACGGAAAAGGAACGACGTTAATTTTTAGCAGTAACTGTAACTGTAACAAGTTACTTTTCGAAACTCAGCAACTGTAACTGTAACCCAGTTACTTTTCGGGCTTAGGTAACTGTAATTGTAACACTGGTACTTTTTACTGGTAACATGCCCATGACTGCAAACCGCCCAGTTGTACATCTCGGTGCCCGGACGCACTCTAATTCTGCCAAATATTACTGTGTAGAAACGCGACTGCGTCTAACCTATTGAAACACGCCTGCTTACGGTAGCCACTAAAGCTACTTATTCAATTGTAGTTAAATATGCCAACAATATAAATAATTATCTACTCACTCTGTATCCCCCGTGGCGTATAACCTTAATGCAGGCCCGGTCTAATTGAAATGGCAACTCCGGCGATTTTCCAGTCTCCACGGATGTCAATGAAATTTTGAAAGTATGTTCTCATCGGCGCTGTAGTAAGATATGCTGAGCCATGCAGTTGCAAGTCATTTAGTTTTCTTGAAAATGAGTTTTAAATATTTTTAGCGGATTCTCATGCGAGTCACCCTATGTTTTTGACGTCACTAACCTCAACGCTGCCTCACCCAGCAGCTGTGTGGCCCAGAGGAAAACAAGGATACCTCAGCAAATTATCGCAGCAAGCTTCAGAAAAGCTGGCATAACTCGATATATGGTCGGATAACATACTCACTTTCATTTTTCTTAAACGAGATCCACATTCATAACGGCGGGGATGCTGTGACTTCATCGCTTACCCTGCAGAAGCGTATACGCGTTACGGTTTCGGTTTGAACACATCGTTGGTTCGGCTATTAAATATTATGGATGAGTTTCTGAGCATACTAAACGACCGTGCGTGCTACGGGACTATCTCTGCAATGGGAAAACAGCGATATCAGAATATGGTGAAAAACCCGCCAGAGTTTCGCTTTACAAGAACATGCCCGCGTAAATTTGATCACCCTGCACATGTTAAAGTTTATGCATACAATCCCATTTTGAATGAAGCCATGATGTTTTGGAAGAACTCTTCACATAAAACATTAGTAGTAGTTTTCAAAAATCGTTATATTCTCATTGGCGCAGTATTAGAGAGATATTATTTCACGTACGAAAAGTTATTCCTTAAAATATATATGACGCTTTCACAAATTGAACTTTGCAAATGTTCGCCACAGGCTGTGTAAACATATATAGTTATTTCTTAGTCACATATGGCAAGACCGCAGAAAAGAACCGCTACAAATTTAGGAGAATTACTGAACCGCTCAGATCAACCGAATCCTCTCAGTGTGCGAAGCCTCTCGGAGCCGCTCACTAATATAAGCTGTATCGCCCATCTCTCCTCTGATACTGTTAGAATGAGAGTGTGAGTACAGTAGTATTAGAGCTTTCTCCCTGAAGCTAAAATTGCGGTGCATTGGTCTGAGTGCTCTGCTTTGTGTACTGTACATTTGTGCCATTTTTTCCCTTCTGTAGACCCAGCAAGAAATCCAATGCGTCGGTTCGTCGATTGACAATGCGGGCCTTCAAGCAGAAAGCCGACTTTGGAGATTAACTTTCCCTTGCAGGCATTCCACGCCTCCTCGCAAAAGTGAAAATTACAGAAGCATATTATATTAGAACACTGATTACCTTGTAGCAATAGGGGCGTGCTTTGGGTTTTCCGTAAATGCGACAGAATAAGTGAACCACCCTCTAAGAAAACTAGATTTCATAACAGCCTGGAAAAGCACATTTCTGTTAAAATTCACTTGAGTGCTATGATTCTCCTTGTAGCTAGTTAATCAACGGCACTACCTCCAGTGTATTTCCTTTTGCACCATGAATCACCTGCCCGCAACCAATCGTGAAATTCCGCAGACAGTATACGGTCCACAGCAACATTGACCGAAATGCGGTATCCATATGTACTCATCTGTTTATTGTTGCTATCAGAAACACATAGAAGACAAACTTAGAGAGGCTACATTACGAACATGACTAAGCCTAAATTCCTGTACATCGTCACTACAGCACAACCAGCATGTGAAAATAGCGGAACATAATATTTAGTTTGATTCACAGGCTTGCACTACATGAATTCACAGTGAAAACGAATTTCTAATGTTACTAGACACGAAGTAAAGCAGAAAAAAGTGGAACATCACACAAAATAAAACGTGCTTTTACTGAAGTGATACATCCTTACGCTATTTTTTGAACATAAAGAGCTCGCAATTTTCCACCGCATTTGTAATTGATGTTCGAAGTTAATTCAATATTAACTAGTGTTATACAACACATAGGACACTTTAGTACATAAACGGGTCCCACAGTGTAAACACCTTATTATAATGGTAAAACATGCGCTAATACTACTTAATAGCAAACAGCAAGATACTCAGAGTACAAAGTAAAAAATGAAACAATAAAAAAACAGCCAAGCAACTATTTAGGCAAACAGTTATATGATTAAAAATATAAAACGATAAGGATAACGAACTCTAGCAGTATACAAAGCAAACACTAATAAAAACGACAGACTTAACGTGGTGTCAACCGTAGTGTGGTCTTAAATATTTCAAGCTATTGGTGTTATTGTTTTGGATGTAGGGCTGGAACCGTCACATTTGCTAGGAACTACTACACTTAGGACAAAGCAGTTCAGAACGAGAGATGGCGAAAGGTGTAACCATGCAAGGCGAACACGATTATCTTTCGTGCATCCCAAGCATTCTTCATATTCTATCCCAGTTATTTCGCCATTTGCTTTTGTTCCCCTTTTTGATTTTCATGTGCTGAAAACGTCCAACTTTCAACTACTCCAACTTTTCAGGCTTCGTAGTTCACGAACAACAGTTCTCAAGCCACAGCAGCTCGTTCTAAATAGCTGTAAAAGCAAAGGCACTGATGCTCTGAACCCTCGCTAGTAAGTACGTGCAGATATCATGTTCATGGAATACACATACCCGGCTTTGATTATCTCATAGACGGAATGTCAAACTGCGAGTACACTTTTTGTGATAACATTTCATTCAAGAAAGAGTTCTCATGTGAAATCCGCTGATAAAAATCTGACTCCGATTATCGGATGCCGAATATGAAAACATAAACGTACCTTTTAGTAATATGATATCGTTCAAGAAACAGTTGTCCTAAATCCATTGGTAACCTATAGAGGCAAAGTATTGCTAACAAAAGCACACTTCAAGCAAGCCCAGGAGGTGAAAATTTCCGCAGCTCTGCACTACGAAGTTTGCCTTATTTCAATCACTTCCAGTCCTTTTCCCTTACTCCCACGAGCGCTGAGAGATGCTCCCGGCATTCGCTGTAGAAAATAGCGTCCTTTCCTGAACCTATATCACGATCACCATTCAACGCACTGTCCAGACTACTATCGGAGATCCTGACGGTATTGTTCAATTGTCACAGTAAAAAAGCAAGTGATATAGCAAATAATAAAGGCTGCCATGAAGAAATATGAGTTCTTGCACGCTGTCAAGCTGCCGCAATCTATGCGGACGAGTTCTGTACAAGGATGAGGCTGCGAAAGTGATGGCAGTGTGGTTTTTTTTTTGCCTGTTAAAGGCATGGTTACTTGACAATAAATTGATCTGCCTAGCATGGAGTTGAAAATGTTCATCGTGACACCGCATGTTGACGGGGGCAGGTTTGTACTGGCAGGCTTGTCAACGGGCATCACGTGTCCGTGCAGTGGCGATGCTCATAACGCAATGTCATCGCCGGTCTGGATGGTTAGCGAGGTAATTTCCTCATATTCGGCAACACAGCTGGATGAATTATTCGAAATATGTGAGCATGTACATAAATTCGAATATTCAGAAATCTCGAATACATCGCTCGCCAATCCAATACGCGTATTAGAAAGTTAATACTGGCCGAACCTTCGGAACATTCAGATATTGGCACAGCCCTGCTTCCGAGCCATGTTGAAAAAAAATTAAAGCATATCCACGGAGTAAATGATGATGAGTGGGCGAAGCTCGGGAGGTTCATCGTAGATCGTGCCGAGTTCCGGATTAATTTAGTTAACGCGCACGCTACGAATCCTCATGGTTCAACTATGCACAAGTGAAATCTCCCACCGGCACTTCATTGCAAGTCAAGATACAGTGCATATATATATATATATATATATATATATATATATATATATATATATATATATATATATATATATATATATATATATATATATATATATATATATATATATATATATATTATATATAATATAATATTTATATTATATATATATATATATATAATAAAGAACGAGACAGACACAGCGCCTATGCAGCAGGCCGGCTGTTCTAATCTGCCCTTCGTCTTTCTCTTCATCTGCTCCTCTTGCACTTCGCTCCTCTAGCGCGAGCGTCTTCGGCACGGCGAGCTCTCTGTTTTTATACATTACAATATATATATATATATGGGTTGTCGGTGAACGTTGGCTACCTTACTGCAGTCATATATGGGTTGCCGGTGAACGCTTCTCCAACGCGAGCAGTCGGTATTTCTCTATCAAGAAACTCGCTAGGAGACGCTGCTTGCGCCAACGTTGTCTCTCGCTCTCTCGCGAGCGAGGGCGCGTTCTCCTTCTTTGCGAGCTGGTAGCGTTCCTCTAAGAAAGAGCGTTTCCATAGCCAATGCGCGCCTTTCGCTCTCGAGCGCGTGCCTCCCGGCACGCGGGTTACGCCTGACGCCTGACGACTGACGACTGACGCCTGACGCGTGACAAGGTTAGACTAAGAGGAGCTTCGCCCCTAAAAGTTTAAAATGTTTAGAAGCAGGGTAAACTTTGCTCGATTGTTACAACATTCATGCCCCACATAGCCGACACAGTATATTTATGTCTACACGGAGGATCAGATGTGGGCCTGTAGCTCAAATAAAATCCACGGCTTCCTGAAACACCTCGCGTTTGCGTTAGGCCAATGAACATTATTACAAGACAATTTTTACCCTTGAGACACGAACGGCTACACGTAGCAGTTAGATCTTCCAGCAAATCGATGCTCAATATTCGACATGCTCTGCATGAGCATTCTTTCTGCTAAATCATCTTACAGCCAGACGATTAACCGTACTACAAAATTGCCTCGGTCAAATTATACAGTTTGGCTTCTAAGGTCAATATGCGAAAGGTATGTCGTGTCTCTGTCCCCTTTGCCGGTAATCTCCAAAACCCGCTTGCCAACGTCGGGCGCCAAATCATTTGGGGAGCACTTTCACGACAACTAGGGGGTTATAATTACTCCTCCTTTAAGTAGTGCATGCCGTTACGAAACAATAAAATTTCTGACGTCCAGTACGGTGAGGCGGCTATGACCCAGGGCAAAAGTGTTCGTTTTGCAATGAGATGAGTGCTCGCACACTCTCATAGCATCGGTTCCTCGAGCGTAGTGTACCCTGACTCAGATTCATAAGAAACGCCAAACTCTCACATTCATGTCAAGAATATATTCCAGCATTCATGATGCACATCACATGAATACTGAAATATCTGACGCTACAGTACGCATCACATACGAACCAAAGCTTCCGTCATAATGGGCCCTGATTCTGAACGACGCGCACCTCTTAATATGCTACTTACAGTGCGCAAGTTGCCTTACGACGCTGAACGAACGCGCTTCCATGTTGATAAAATAATCCTAGCATCCAATACGAATACAGGCGAAATGCTTATTATATGCCCTGAGATGGTAGCAAGTATCTTTCTATGGTAGCGACCTCTCTTTTTTTCTATTTGTTTTACAGTCCATCTGACCTGTCCGCAGTTGTATACACTATTTCTCTAGGCTACGTCAGTAAATCTGGGCAAAAAGCGCAGCCTAATTGGACTGTAGGGTGAGAGGTCAAAATCAGGAGAGTCGATGTCATCCTCGATTGGGCGCTCGGTCACGATGCGATATTTCTGGAGCAGGAAGGTGACCATGAGGAACACTTCCATAGTGACGAACGTTTCTCCGACACAGTTCCGTCGGCCTGAAAGTGAAAGGACATGTTTTACAACTAATTTAATAGTGCTGTCAAGATGGAGTGTCGCACATTGTGGGTTAAAAAACTAAGTACACATGATAATCGGCTGGATAAACTTCCTATTGTAAGGCATGTATCACTGCGGCAAAAGACACTAAAATGAAATAATCCGACACAGGAAAACGTAACTTGTAAACCCGAGCGTCTTACTGTGCAATTAAACGCCAATGGTAAATCGATCATTTTTGCACTGCGAACCATAATTCGTTGGCTTCCTTACTGCAGTCATGTCCACAATTCCTGACAGAACAGTCCCTGTAAGTTTTTCAGGTCTACTTGCCTGATGTTCCCTGACACTGCACGCAGAACAAAGGCACAAGCAGAAGGAGCACGTGGTGCTAACGCCGCATATACTATCTACTTAATAATAGCAACAGATGCGAAATTCATAAGGTGTGGACAGAAGTTTTGTCCTTTGGAACCCTACGGCGCCAGGATTACGTTGCCAATTACCATCGCCGGCGAGGCCACCAGTGCCAGAAGATGAACGTTTTGTGCGTCCATAAGCACTACCCTCGATACTAGCCACAGCGTGAGCACACTCGCTGCAGCTCCCAGTAACGCTACTGTGTGGATTAACCGTGAAGACACCGTGATTGCAATCACGATAACGCCCGCGAGACATCGCCCACTACCTCGCCTGAGTACAGCCCCGACGCGGTGGTCTAGTGGTTATGGCACTCGGCTGCTAATCCGGCAGTCGCGGGATCTGATCCCGGCCGCGGCGTCTACCATTCAGCTGCGGTGAAATTTTAGGCCCGTGCACCGTTCGAGGTCAGTGCCCGCTAATGAACTTCAGGTGGTAGAAACTACGGCATCCTTCGACTACAGCGTCTCCTATAATGAATCGACGTTTTGGCACGTTAAACCCCGGAAATCAATGAAATCGCGAGACTACAATGGCAGATGCGACGACCACAGTCGCCTGGGCAGTACGTCTCACCACATCCCAGGCAGTACATCAGACAACACTTCAAGGCTACACCTATTCTCTCGACCACCGTGAACGTAGCCAAAAAAAAAACATTCCCCTAGTAGTTGCCCCCTATTGGCTACATGACGGCCCCACTGGGCTCTGCGATATTTTTTCCCGTAAGTACAGCAGTGTCTCCTGCTGCATAGCTATTCTGACAGTATCCGTGGTTTGCTCGGGCCACTGGATGGAGGGGGGGGGGGGGGCGGGGGTTTCTATTCAGTGCTCTGACTATTCTGTTCGTGTCATTACTGCCGGTGCGCCCCTCGTTTATTTATTTATTTATTTATTTATTTATTTATTTATTTATTTATTTATTTATTTATCGACAGATTTATGTCATTTTACATCACAACAAGACGACGTGATCACGAGAGGCGCTCTAATGGAGGCCTTTGGAAATTTCGACTTCCAGAGGTTTTCGACATGCAATGACATCGCGCATTACACGGGCCTCAACATTTTACCTCTCTCGAAATGCAGCCGCCGCAGGCCGGTTGTTATATGCGCCTTTAGTTGTCAGAGCTACGCGATAATATAATCTCTAGAAGATAGTCTGTAGGCCATGAATATTATGATTTTATTATTGGGTTCCAAATTTGTGAATGTTGGGAAATGGTGCAATGTGGTAACCAAAATGCATCCGAAGCTCACAGCGCTACCAAAAAGGCATTTCTTGTTCATTCTCATGCATCCGCCTCTTCACTCTATTGTGACACACACTGAAACCCATTGATGCGGGGTTTCTAATTGTATGTTCTGCATTCGTCATTTCCTCTGCCATACTTCCTCAGCGAAATACAGAGACGGAGATCAATCCGAGCAGACCTGAACCATTGAAATTAACAATACGAACTTTTGCTGCACAAAGAACTAGCACGACAGAAATTTTGAGAGTTCCATCAAGTTATCTAGTACCTCGGGACGTTTTGTCTCAACGCACGCGTCTTAATCATTAAGGCAGTTTGTCGAAATTATAATTTTGCTAGGCCAGAATGACCCCTGAGATCTGTAGGGTGAGATATCGCGAAGTGCACTGCTTTTCTATACACGTGATCTGTGTACGTAGAATGAAACTCTTAACACAGATGGCATTTCGCAGCGTCGAGCACCCATATCTGGCACGTTTCTGTGACACCCTCATTTGTGGCTCATCTTTGATATCCGATCAAATGACAAATCACCTACCAAGGCTGAAGGGTATCAAATATTCCGGTTTGAGCTTCATCATTTTCCCATCTTCGCTCAGGTAGCGTTCGGGCCTAAATGTCGAAGGCTCCTGCCATAGGGTGGGGTCGTTGTGAACTGCCCAGAAGTTCGGGACAATAGTTGTGCCCTTGGGTATAAAGAAGTCCCCAATGACGACGTCCTGTTCGCACCTGAAAGAAAGCAAAATAAGGTAGCGTACGTCGCTCTTCTAGGTGGTCGTGTCACTCAGGCGCATTGAAATACATACATGCATCTATTGTATATTACCATGCAAAACGGACCAAGAGGAGGGGCTTGCCTTAACTCTCTATCGTGGACAAATACTTAGAAGAGTCTTGGGGCACGCACGAGTGCTTCGGCCATCATCATCATCCTCATAATCCATGCCACCTCTCTTTTTCTACAGCTACTTGCCCTCCCGCTACGCCGAAATGGAGGTCACAACAGCTATTTAGGGGGATCTTTCTTGCATAGTAACTTCCTCTCCCTGTCGTATATGACGGTACTGTGAACGTGCTATCCCTGAGACTAAAGCAGCCTACGCCGTCATCGGCGGTTAAGGGGGCGTACCATGCTGCTAAGAGAAAGGATTTTAGGGGCGAAGCTCCTTAGGGTGTGGGTCGTTCCCTCCTCTGTAGTAGTAGTAGTATGTATGTAGCCACCTCGCGCCGCCGGGAGGCTCGCG
>JABSTT010004371.1:0-22806 GCA_013339685.2 Hyalomma asiaticum | reverse complement strand
ATAAACATGATTACATTTTTGGAAAAGTCTCTTCTAGTTATCCCAGTTCATGTTCCTATGTTTGAACTGACATTATTCCACATATATGTTGGGTTAAATTGAATTGCTCTTGTACTTGTCTCATTTCCTTCATTTTAATGAGACTACCTGCAACAAGTGCCATAATGTATGTGTGTAATAAAGTGTTCTTTTACATTGTTGCTTGTGTTCGAGAAAATATTTCTACCGTTGAATAAGGAACTGCAGACAATCTTTTGCAGTCATATCACTGTGCTCTAAAAGCCATGTAATTCTTTAGTTGTTTCCTGAACATAAGTTGAAAATGCAAATGCCTTTTCTTTTGCACTCGTTGGCTCTATGGCGTCATTTGACTCACCTAAAATGAATACCTGACTCTCCCTGTTAGTAGTCTTGTGACAACACATAAAGAGTCTCTCGACTCAGCTACAGTAGTTATTTTGCAGAGTAATTTGACCCATTTGGCATGACTACCTTACTCTGTCCTTAAGAGTCAAGTAACTCTCAGCAGTGGCCATACGATCCTTCGGACAAGAGTCCTAGCACTCTTCATAAGACAGTCAAGTGACTCTCTCAGCAGTGATGAACAAATCGCAAGGTACGATTTAAAACAGGGAATGTCGCGGGAGCCAACGTTTCGACAAGCGGACTTGTCTTCGTCAGGGCGGCAACTGCCTTCTCCAGCGTGCGTTTATGTACGCCTTTGCACACTCTCCCCCGTCCTCAGAAAGAGAGGAGGAGAAGAGCAGCAGGTGCGAACACACACACACAAAATAAAAAAAAAAGGGGGGGAGTTGGGTGCAGGGGTATTTGGGTGACAGGTGTTAGCGTGACTAATATAAATGGCAAGAGCGAAAGCTTCCAGAGAATCCACTCTTTGTACATATCTTGCAAATGCATTGTGTGCACAGGGCTAGAAAGCAGGGTGGAAAAAGGAACACAGGCTCGGAACAGCAGTTACTCCTATGGCATGTGTGCCCCCCTCCACCCTGTACCACCTGCCCCGCACCAACAATGCATTTCAGGGAAAGCTTGGGGCTAAAAAAAGTAACTACACTGTTTAACGTCCTTGTTCTCCTGGAACTGGATGGGGGCTCAGCACCTGAAAGTAGACTTTCTGGGAGAAACATTGTTAGCTTGTGCATACCTCAACCTTTTGTCGTCTTTGTTAACACTCTACCGTATCTAATGGACTCAAGAGTTCCCTTTGAAAGGTTTATGCCTGTAGGTTGGAGAGTATTGAACCTGTATATGAGAAAGGATTCCCTGTATTTTCTGTCCCTCGGCGAGCGGAAGTTTCCTTGGAGTATGTAGAGTTTCAGTTCATCGAAATTATGACCTGTCATATTAAAATGCTGCGCCACTGCCTTCGGCAGGTTATTCGCGGTGTCCGCGCGGTGCCCGTTTAATCTAACATTAATTGGTTGACCAGTTTCGTCGACGTACTGCTTGTGACAGAGTGAACATTCCAACATGTAAATAACGTTCGAACTAGTGCAAGTGAAACTTGATTTTACATGATGGACATAGTCACTTCCCGTGCTTTTAACTTTAAGATCATTTTGAATATGCTTGCAAGTCTTACATCTGGGACGGGAGCAAGTTATTACGCAGGCGGTGCGCTGAGGGTTTACTTTGGCATGTACTAGCAGGTCCTTAAGGTTTCTCTTACGGCGGTAGGTGACTCTTGGTATTTCCGGAAACGCTTTTCTAAGGCGATCGTTGCTTGTTAGTATTGGATAGTATTTCCGAAGAATATTATTTATGTTTGGAAGCGCATTGGAGTATTTCGTTATGAATGCTAGCGGCTGGTTGGCCTGCGCTTTAGGGGCTCTTTTTTCTAGTGCTGGTGTCCTATCTAGTTTAAGCGCGTCATTGTATGCCTTGTTGAGAGCGTCGTGCGGGTGATTTCGTTCAGCTAAGGTTGCCTTTAAATTGCTTAAGTGGTGAACGTAATCCGCATGTCTCTCAGCAGTCTGTCTCTCAGCATGTCTCTCAGCAGTGCATGTCTCTCAGCAGTGCATGCATGTCTCTCAGCAGTGGTCACATGATCCTTTGGACAAGCATCTTCGCAATAGAGTCAGTGTACACTCTCGCAGCGCCGTGACTCTCCAGCAAAAAAGAGAGTCGACGTGTATCTTTAAAGAGAGTCATATATGTGGCAAGCCCTGACTCTCCTAAAAGAGTAACATATACCATCTTTTTCTTAGAGTGTATAGACTGTGCCCAGTTTTTAGGTAAAGTACTTCAGTTGCATCTGCTCTTCTGCACAACACTCCCCGTTTACTCGCGCAGCCGCCACAGAATGGCACTGTGTTTTGACACTCTTGCTGGCCCTTCGAGCACCCGCACAATCTTCATCGTAGTCCATTTGTAGTGAGCGCTCTCGTTTTTTATGCGCATTTTGGATGCTCTAAATGCTATTATCAAGTGTCTTGCCACTTCACTGTCCTGCTTAATACAACAGAAGCAATGTGAACAGTTTCGCACCTTTCGGCTCCTCCCAGGCGGTTAGTAGAATGGAAGAGACGCTTTTGTACAGCTCATACAAAACATTGGCAATGCCACTACTTCTAAGGCTGCATCAGACATAACAGGCAGAAGTGCAGGGGCAAAAATACACCACATCAAGTGCTGTCGCGCAAAGTGAAATTTGAAGTGTAAGCCTTGAAACTGCATCACATGGTTTGGTTTTCTTGTCTGTTTAGTGGAATGGTGCATAGTGGCCTGCAAGAGAAAAAATCTGATAAGAGGTTTATGAACAAGGGGATTTTTATATCGGACCCTTTGTTTTCAGTGTGTGATGAAATTGCTGCATGTTTGGGCCCAGGACCACTCACCAAGGAACGCAATCGACACTCGAGCACACATACACAACACGGAATATATATTACACTGCAAATACCCACACAACTTCGGGCTAGCCACACAGATAATGCTCCACTAACGTATGCAAATGGAGTCCTACGGCTGCTGTTATCACGCCTCTTAGAAAAATGGTTTTTCGCCCTGCCTTTCCTGGTGTGTCGTCGTTGGCGCGTTCAGGCCGACGTAGACTAGAACGAGTCTGTCATCAGTGAGCTGCCGGCAGTGTGGGTCAACCCACGGGACTATTGGACCGCATGGAGGCCCTTAAGCCGCAACGACTGTTTCCGCAGCCACGGCAGCCGGTATGGCGCGGTAGCCACACATCATCTCCAGCTACTGTGTTGACGACATGGTGGCTGGAATTTATTTATTTATTTATTTCAGACATACTGCCAATCCCAACGGGGATTTTTGCAGGAAGGGCATACACAGAATAATAATATACAAGTGTGTACATTTAAGAGATAACAATTAGAAACAATTATAAACAAGTTATACGTAAAGTCATTTAACAAGCACACATGGTAGACATAAAGAATGCGTTCATACAGTTACAAGAAACGCGTCATGGGGAAAAAACAAAACAAACAAAACAGTAATGATAACAGTAGTGTATACCTAAAAAAACCCATGTAATGCGTACATATGTCGTTAAATGATGAAAATAATGTCATTACACAAAGCAAAAATGGCAAAGTTAGTACTATACAAACAATTCAATATTGGGAGACACATAGGTGTTTTTCAAGAAGTGACAGGAAGTTATTTTCAGTTTTACAGGTAGTTATATGTGTAGGCAGACTATTCCACACCCTAATGGCTTGTGGAAAAAAAGAGAATTTAAAACAGTCAGTTCTGTATCGGTATTCCTGAAGAAATTGGGGGTGCTTATGACGCGAGGGCCTAGTTTTTGGGTAGAATAGGTATTTGTTTCTATCAATGCGAAGCATATTGTGAAAAAGTTGAAATAGCATTTTCTGGCGAGCAAGTTCGGCATGGTTACGGAGGCTCGGTATTCCTGCTTCTTGCATTAATTCGGAGGGGGAGTCAGATGTGCGGTATTTATTAAAGATACACCTGACTGCTTTCCTCTGCACGTTTTCTAGCTTATTTATTAAGTTTTTTGCAGATGGGAACCAGACGACGTTTGCGTACTCAAGTACTGGTCTGACGAATGTGTTGTAGGCAAGTAGCTTCGTTGAATGCGGTGCTGAATGGAGGCGCCTTTCTAGAAAAAAAAAGCCTTTTTATTGCAGATGACGTTACGTGGTTTATGTGTGCCTCCCATCTGAGGTCATCAGATATGATTAGTCCTAGATACCTGTGTTCCTTAACTGGAGTTAGTTGAGTGTTTCCGATTGTGTAGGAAAATTCAGATGTAATGTTTTTTCTGGTTATTCTAAGTAAGGCTGATTTACTTAAATTTAATGACATCTGCCACTGTACACACCATTGGCATACGGACTTTAGATCGTTTTCGAGGGCTAGGTGGTCATTGCGACAATTAATTTCTTTGTATACTATACAATCATCGGCAAAAATCCTTATGTTAGTCTTGATAGATGCAGGTAGATCATTTATAAAAATGAGGAATAAAATGGGAGCCAGAACACTGCCCTGAGGTACGCCTGACGTAACTTGGGTTATTTCAGATTTTTGGTGATTAATTTCGACAAACTGTGTTCTGTTTGATAGGTAAGCGCTAATCCAGTCGCTAACTGGCCCTTTACCTAATACTGCTTCGATTTTTATGGTTAGTTTTTTGTGTGACACCCGATCGAATGCTTTGGAGAAGTCAAGTAGTATAAGATCTATCTGTTTTTGATTGTCAATTGCTTGTGATATTTCGTGTACTAATTCGGTTAATTGGGTCACTGTAGAAAGGCCTTTGCGAAAACCATGCTGGAGTGGTGATAGGATGATTTTTTCTTCGACATACGTAGTAATGTCTTTAAGGATGATGTGTTCAAGCAACTTGCATGTTGTACTGGTTAATGAAATAGGACGGAAATTAGAAGCATCAGTTTTGTTACCTCCTTTATGAATTGGTATTACTTTAGCCATTTTCCATTCGCTTGGTAGAGAACACGTTGTTAATGATTTGGTAAATATTAGGAATAAATATTTTGCCATCCATTCCGCATACCGCCTTAAAAATTCGTTAGGTATGTCATCAGGTCCGGCTTTCTCTTTGCAGTCTAATTTTAAGAGTAAATTAAAGATTCCAGCCTCATTTAAGGATATATCATCTATTCTATCAGAACTGTGGGAGTGAATATGGCATGGGATCCCATCATCATTAGTGAAAATAGACTTAAAGTAATTGTTCATTAAGTTCGCTCTTTCTTTACTTTCTTCTTGTGACATAGTGTCAGAATTTTGGCTTTTAGGGCTAAGATAATTCCAAAATTTCTGTGGTGAACTTTTAGAAAGTTAGTTAGCGTATTAGAGAGGTAGAAGGATTTTGCGGTCTTTATTTTTGATTTCATAGAAGTGATTGCTGAAGTGAGGGATAGGCGAGTTTCGCCGTTTGGTCTCTTTTTTAACAATTTTCTGAGTCGTTTTACTTTGCGTTTGGCGTGTATAATTTCCCGGTTTATCCAAGGGTTGTGCCTTTTTGTTCGTTTTATTTTGCTAGGGATATATGGTACTCGGCTGCAGATCCGAGGGTCGCGGGATCGAATCCCGGCCACGGCGGCTGCATTTCGATGGAGGCGAAATGTTGAGGCCCGTGTGCTGTGCGATGTCAGTGCACGTTAAAAAACCCCAGGTGGTCGAAATGTCCGAAGCCTTTCACTGCGGCGTCTCTCATAATCACAGCTGGTTTTGGGACGAGAAACCCCAGAAATGATGACTGATTTATGGGGTTTAACGTCCCAAAACCAGTTCTGATTATGAGAGACGCCGTAGTGGAGATCTCCGGAAATTTAGACCACCTGGGGTTCTTTAACGTGCACTGACATCGCACAGCACGCGGGCCTCAACGTTTCGCCTCCACCGAAATGCAGCCGCCGCGGCCGGGATTCGATCCCGCGACCTACGGATCAGCAGCCGAGTGCCATAACCACTAGACCACCGTGGCGGGGCAACCCCAGAAATCAATCTTGGTGAAGCACATCCCCAAAACTGCTTCTTTAGGCAGAAGTAATGGAGTTATTAACAGCACAGCTTTGTGTTGTTCCAGCAGCAATAAGCAAGAGGCGGCGCTGTTTAAATCAAGGTCGCCAAGGAGCCGACGTTATCTTTTTTTTTATCATTTGGGCGTCGTTAAAGGTCCCATGACACCAAAATTTCAAACGCGAGATGCTTGCGTTAATTGGTTTTCCTGCATACGAAGGCAATCTTGACCAAGTATTAGCGGCGAACGTCGCCTCTAAGTAATTTTAATATGGTTTCAAAGTAAGCGGGAATGCTCATCCGAGCTTGCAGCACCTTGCGACATCGCCACTAGTGTGACGTAGTTTGTGGGCCATCTGTGACGTTTCACTTTTGTAAGTTGATATCGTGACGTCACAGAGAGACACGGGCGCGCCGCGCTATGGCCTCCGAGCGTAGCCTCCAAGATCGGCTCTCGCAGCCGATCGCGGAGGCCACGCCCAAAGCCGTATTTTTCTCCTTCCTCTCCGTGTTGGTCGCTCAAGCGTACATTGTACACACGCTATGATGCAAAGCGAGTGTGGCGAGCTGGTCTGGCGCTCGCGCTCTCCGCAACGTCACCGAATCTTGAGCTCAAGTGATCAGTGCATGCGCTCACTTCCGACAGCCGCCGCGCTAGCCCCGCGGCGCTAGTTTCTTGCAGTTTTTGGCGCGCGTTTCGAAGCTTCATTAAAACTGAACAAAAATAACGATGCTGTGACTAATTAGACTTCGCGCTGGAGAATTTGCCACTCCATGCCGTGATTACAAGACACTGTTCTACTCATTAGAACATAAAAGTATCCAACAAAAAAATAGCTGTCATGGGCCCTTTAAAGGGCAACTCCGGCCGTGTTTTTCTCACCATATCCCGATATCGCTGTTTTCCAATGACACTGATATTCCTGTAGCAGGCAGGGTGGTTCAATTTGCCGAGGAACTCAAGAATAATCTTAAATGACCGAATGAACGATGTTTTCAAACCGGAACAAGTATAGTGCTTCTTGCAGTGTATGCGGTGACGTCACAAGTGTTCCCGTCATCAGAAATATGGAGCTGGTGCCAGAAAAATCAAAGCCGCGATGTCATCGGCGATATATTGAGTTGCACCAGCTTTTCTTAACATGACACGGGTGATTTGAGCGCTCGAGTATCGCCGTGTTGCTCTCGACGGCCCGTCTTCTCGGTTACGCAGCGTTCGAGGTAATGACGTCAAGAGCACAGGGTGGCCCACATGGGTATCCGCTAAAAAGCTTAAAAATTTCTTTTCAGGGAAAACTAAATGACTTGCAACTGGATGGCATATATTGTTACGTGGAAAGACGTCGTGGGGGCAGCGGGCGAGTACGGTGAAAAGGACGACGGTAGAACGATCAGCGATGCAGAATCGGGCGGTGCACATACCAATTACAGGAGCTGTCGCGCCGTCCGCGACAATATTGTTAGTGACAGCGAGAACGTACACTAAAAATTTCGTCAGGATCGCCGGAGTTGCCCTTTAAGACCATTCTCCACTGCACCAAACTGGACGCACTGTCATAATGCTGGATTGATAGAAAAGTTCACAAGAGGGGCCAACACTGTAAAGATGTTTTGACAGAGAAGCTGTAGCGTATACCACCGTTTGCCATAGACGGATGTGAGCTTTCAACGATTTAGCAAGGTGCTACAGGATATGACCGGCGGTAGCAGAATTTAATGTACTGTATAGCACCGTCGTCATGTTGCTCCTCGAAAGTCAAGACTGTGCGTGGTATTTCCATATCGCTAGGTCGCTGATGAGAGCAGGCATATTCGAAACGTAATGGCAGTTCCGTTGCGTAGAATTCTTGCGACTACTATAAATATGCAGACCAAAGCTAAACATATTCGGAACCTATTTTGCGAGTGTCCGCATCTGACGTATCCGGTCACTCCACTGCCGTGATCGTCGGATTTTCCCCATGGACTCGCCGATCGCTTTTGCGCAAAGGAGCAATTCAATCAGAACTGGAAAATGAAAACGGTGATAAGAAAAAGGTGCCCTCGGAAAATTCATTACAAAATAAATAAATAAATAAATAAATAAATAAATAAATAAATAAATAAATAAATAAATACCTGCTGTAAGCGCTCTTGCATGTCTCCCATGTCAAGAAATAGACGCTCATGCAGGAGCCCTGTTAAGTAACGGTTAATTATCTAGTGACTCATAATGATAAGTAAGACATACCTTGAGTCAATCGTCATTACCACATGAGAAACACTGAGACAAAGTGTTGGGTTGGAACGCGAAGCAGCCACTCGAGTGCTCCCCCCTGTCACCCCTCTACGGCCATAGCGTTCCTCCCCCCTGCGGCGGCCAGGGCTGCAAAGACGGCGTGACGGCCGATTTTTCCTGCGGATACCTACGGCCAGAGGACAATGGATCGTGGTCGGGGAAGCAAGCGACGTGCAGCATCGCGGGGAAACCCCAACTCGTGTTCCGCGGTACTGACGGACACGCGATGATGACATGTCGGCTCAGCCCTGGGATCCACGCACCGAGCACGCTCCCACGACTGGCCGGCGCCAGACTTCGAGGGGAGAGAGAGAGAGAGATAGAGAGAGAGAGAGATAGAGAGATGTTCGCCCTCGACCGACGTGGGAGAGGCGGGTGGACATCGGGTGGACTGGCTGTAAGGATGTAAGGCCGAACATCTCGAAGGCAGCCCATCGGAAGATTGTGGGAGAGTCATTCCATGCTCTCCGATTGGACTGAAAGAGTGCTTTTGTTTGAGAAGTGTACAAAACGCGGTGAATTATGTTGAAAGGCGGTTGATCATTAAAAGGTTGTTTTTAACAACAAGATGTCGGAGCAGTCGTTCCCTCAAAGTTTCGATTTCAGAAGCAGCAGGTCATCAAGTGTACTCGCCGATAAGCGAAACTGCTGCTCTGAGAAAATGAACTTGAGTGCCGAAAATGCCCTCTCAACGCTGACTTGTGTGGCTGGCACACAAAGGGTCACTTGTGCTAACACGTACAACTCCGGTGGCCGCTCTTTGAGCTCGTCCCAAAATTTCAACACATTCAACACCTAAGCGACGACAAAGCCCTCTTCACGACGGCCTGTGTGAGAGGCACGCGAAAGTCTGCTTGAATTGAATAAAAACAGCTATGGTTGCCACTTTTTTCGTTTCCTGCATTATTTAAACGCATCTTTCCTTTAAAATATCTGCGAGGTGACGTTGAACCCTAAATAGATGCGAGGTGACCTTCAACCCTAAATTATGCATTATTGCTCACGTTGCATGACCTCGGTTGTTCCGGATCGCAAAGTCTTCCCGTGAACCGAAAAACGATAAAAATTATTTCGTTGTTGTTCCGGAACGAAATAGTAAATAACGTTCCGGTTACGTTTTCGTTCCGGTCAAAAATATCGTTTTTTTTTTCGTTTTCGTTTTTCGTTCCGTTCCGACACTCTGCTCCTGTATATATAGTAGAAAATGCGCTGGTCACCATCGCAGTATCGCGTTTCATTCGCTGAGCACTGTACCACGGCCGCTCGATTAGCAACGCACGAGGTGCGTTTTCATCCAGCGGCCGTGACTGTACAAATGGCAGGCGTGTCACATTGGGGAGAAACCGAAAGGCAGTTTCGTGTCGCTAGAATCCCGTTGGTGGGGTTATCTGGTGCGCTGTTGCAGCAGAACACCGCCCCGCAACTCGACTCTGTCAAACAGATCTAATCCGAACGAGCCCCCCGCCCTTTCTCCTTTCCCAGCGTCAATGTGGCCGTTTTCTCCATCGGGAGAGCTGCCGCGGGGGGCAAGCGAAGATGGGCGTACCCGTATGCGCTGTGGAAACGAAACGACAGAGCATCCTTTGGTTGAAGGAGCAGACTATGCAGCTACGTGTATGTGGGGATACCACCCTGCAGGAGGCCATCGGTTTCGGAAATAGCGCGGGAGAGCGGGACATGTCGGCGACAGAGATAAGTAAAAGGCGCTTAGAATACTGGTGGCGGTAAAGGTGTGGCACACACGCACAATAGCTCGAATAACGTTGTTACTCCACAACCGAACGCTAAAGGTCAGAATAGGTAGGTGCAGAGATAATTTGTCGGGTAATGTAATTGGGTTCGGCCTGGTGGTCCGCGGGCCACCGCCCCGTTGTTTTAAAGGGGTCGCTCACAACGTCCATCCATCGAAGACTGTGCACTCGCCGAGCGCCGTTCCGCTGTTGACGGCAACACTTTTTCGGCCTCTACACGAAACAGAGCTCTCTCTCCGAGGAAAGGCGAACTGCTGTACCACGGCTTCCACGGACATGGACCGTTGGTTCGAAGGCCTTCGAACCAACGGTCCATCGACTCAAAGGTGAAGTTTGAGCTGCTACACGGGTGGTTTCGATGGCCGTCGAGTCGATAGTCTATCGAGTCAACGGAGCACCCTACAACTCCTTCGAGACTTCAAAGGCCGTTGAACGACGGAAGCGGAAGCGGCGCGAACTTCGAGACTTGGCGCACCGGCAGCTCCCGCGAGCGTTAGTTTCTGAGGCCATGGCCCTATTTATGTCGTTTTGTGTCAATAATAGAATCCTACACATGCGAAAAATATTGGAAACGTGCCGAGAGGCCTACGCTCTCACTTTATTGCATCAGTTCTAGAACGAATACGCCCTCACTGGTATAAAAAACAAACGCCATGCAGCTGGTGGGATGGATGGATGGATGGATGCTATGAGCGTCCCCTTTGTAGCGGGGCGGTGACATGTGCGCCACCAGGCTCGTAAGAAGATTTAAGCACCTTTTTTTTCTCTCTCTCTTTAAATTTTCCTCATGCCTTTTAAATTTACTTCAATCAAATCGATCATACTATAGAAAAAACGGAAATTCATAGCCCAGTTCCCTGCCCCTTATGGCAGAAGGTCCTTATTTTTCTCTATAATTATTTTTGTCCGTTCTCTCTAGATTTCTGCCACCAGTATTCTAACCGTCTCTTACTTATTTCAGTCGCGGCAATGTTCAGCTTCCCGCTGTTCGCCCTAAAACCCAAGGCTTCCTGTAGGGTGGTGCCCAAACGTACACCTGGGCGGATATTTCCGCATTCAATCAGAACATGCTCCGTCGTTTCCCTATCTTCCTCACAGCATGTGCATTTTTCTTCTTCTTTACTGAATTTCGCTTTATAAATACGCGTTCCAAGGCAGCCCGATCTCGCTTCAAACAATAAAGCGCTTCCTCTTGAATTATCATAAAATGCCTCCCTCTTTATTTCGTTTTTGCCCTCTCGGTAGTTATTCAGAGTCGGCTTTTTTTCCATCGCTGCTCTCCAGTAAATCTTCTCCGCCTCTCTGACTTTTCCCTTTACGCTCTTTGTTGTCAGTTCTCTTACAGCCGTATATTTACTGGTGAGCCTCCTAGTTCTCTTTCTCCACTGGTGTCAACGCTCTTTCTATATAAATAGCGGAACACCTTCACTGCCCACCTACTCTCTTTCATATTCCTTAGCCTTTCTTCAAACCGTATTTTGCTCTGCGCTTCCCTTGCCTCAAAACTCGCCCATCCCATATCGCCCTTTACACCCTCGTTTGTCGTTTTCCCGTGAGCACCCAACGCGAGGCGTCCCACAGTTCTTTGATTCACATCCATTCCTGATTGTATCTCTGGCCTCATGCACACCACTGAGTTCCCAAATGTAAGCCCCGGTACCATTACCCCTTTCCACAGACCCCTAAGCACCTCGTACCTATTGTGTCCCCATAACGCTCTGTGCTTCATTATTGCTGCGTTCCTTTTTCCCTTTGCTGCCAAGGCTTTTTCGTGTACCTTCATGTATATATCGCCCTCATTAACCCATACGCCAAGGTACTTGTATTCGCTTACTCTCGGTATTTCTTGGCCCTGTATGGATACCGCCTGGTCGTTGGGATCATTGAATACCATCAATCCGCATTTTGTTGCACTAAATCCTAGTCCTAGAGCCTCGCCTTCCTTCCCGCATATATTCACCAGCCGTTGTATATCATCTCGACTGTCCGCGAATAAGACAATATCATCAGCATAAAATAAACCCGGAAGCATCTGCTCAATCATCACGCCGCCCTGTTTGTGTGACAGATTAAAACCAATGTTGCTATCTCCTAGCGCTTTTTCTATTCTAACCATATACAGCATGAATAACAGCGGCGACAAAGGACATCCCTGTCTCAGCCCTTTGCTAATATCAACGTTCTTTCTGCTACTGATTCCTTCCCATTCTATGCAAACTGTATTTTCTCGATATATTTCCCTCAAAAGCTGTACACAATCGTCGCCTATGCCCATTCCTTCCAAAATTTCCCACAATATTTCCTGATTAACATTGTCATACGCCCGAGTGATGTCTAGAAAAGCCACATACAACGGCCTCCTTTCTATTTTAGATATTTCTATACACTGAGTAAGAACAAATAGGTTATCGTCTAAACGCCTGTCTACTCGAAATCCATTCTGAAGTTCTCCCAAAATATTGTTACGTTCTGCCCAGGCTTCTATTTTTAATTTTACTGCTTGCATAGCCATCCTGTATAGTACCGATGTAATGGTTAGCGGTCTATACGAGCGAATGTTGTTCTTTTCCCCCTTGCCTTTATAGATTAAGTTCATTCTGCTTTTTCGCCAACTGTCCGGTATTTGCCTCCTCTGTAAGCATTTTTCTACGGCTTTCAATAGTGCTTCTTTAGTGTTCTTTCCTAATTCGTTAATGAGGCTAACGGGGACCCCATCTAAACCCAGGGCAGTGCGCTTTGGAATTTTTCCTTCGGCCTTTTTCCAGTTGAAATTCTCAAGTTCTAGCTCTTCCTTAGTTTCGTTATCCGTCATGGTTTTATCCACTGGGGATGGATGGATGGATATTAGGAGCGTCCCCTTTATAACGGGGCGGTGGCCGGGCCACCAAGCTCTAGCTTTATTTCTTTTTCTTTTACAACCATTTGTTTTCCCGAATCACACATATTTTCACAACTAATTTTTTACTTCGTCTATTTATTTTATCTATTATCGTTCCTCTGTGATGAAACAATCTTACCCGAACTACGTTCTTCCTATACAAATACCTGAATACTTTCGCTGCCCATCTACTTTCTTTCATATTCCTTAATCTCTGTTCGTACCTAATTTTACTCTGAGCTTCCCTTCCCTAAAAGTCAGACCATCCCATATCCCCCTTAACAGCCTCATTTGTGGTCTTCCCATGGGCGCCCAACGCGAGACGTCCGACCGTCCTCTGATTCACGTCCAGCCCTGATTGTACCTCTGACCTCATGCACACCACTGAGTTTCCGAATGTAAGTGCTGGCACCATTACACCTTTCCACAAACCTCGAATTACGTCGTACCTGTTGTAACCCCACAGCGCTGTATGCTTCATTATTGCGGAGTTCCTCTTTCCTTTAACTATCATAGCTTTTTCTTGTACTTCCATGTATCTATTCCCATCATTGATCCATATCCCGAGGTATTTGTACTCTCGTACTCTGGGTATCTCCTCGCCCTGTATTGATATGGTCTGATCGTTGCTGTCATTGAATATCATCCAGCCGCATTTTGTCACACTAAATTTTAGCCCTAAATCTTCACTTTCCCGACCGCATATACTAACCAGACCCTGCAAATCTGTTCGACTGTCTGCGAATAGCACAATATCGTCTGCATAAAACAACCCGGGGAGCTTTTGTTCTATTACTATACCTGCCTGTCTGTACGACAGCTTAAAACCAATATTGCTCATCTCCATTGCTTTCTCCATTCTCCTCATGTAAAGCATGAATAATAGTGGGGACAACGGGCATCCCTGCCTCAACCCTTTACCTATATCGACGGCCTGCATTCTACCATTACTCGCCATACCTTCCCATTCCACACATACTGTATTTCCACTGTATATTTCCTTTAAGAGCTCTATACAATCATCCCCTATACCAGCCTCTTTCATTATGTCCCATAAAATATTCTGATTCACATTGTCATACGCACCCTTAATATCCAAAAATGCCAAATGTAGAGGTCTGTTCTCTTTTCCGGCTATTTCTATAAACTGCGTAAGCGCAAAAAGGTTATCATCTAATCTCCTGTCGACTCGAAATCCATTTTGGAGTTCGCCAAAAGTGCCATTAAGCTCTGTCCATATCTGCATTTTAAATTTAATTGCCTGCATCGCCAACCTGTAGAGTACTGATGTAATGGTCAGTGGTCTATAGGAGCGAATGTTATTTTTCTCTCCCTTGCCCTTATAAATGAACTTCATCCTACTTTGACGCCAACTGTCCGGTATTCGCCTGTCCTTTAACCTTTTTTGAATTGCTTTTAATAGGGCTTCTTTGCTGTTTCTTCCGAGCTCATTTATTACAGTAATGCTAACCCCATCTAATCCTGTAGCTGTTCGTTTGGGAATCATTTCCTCCGCCTTCTTCCAATTGAAATTTTCCAGAACTAGTTCTTCCACTTGGTCTCCCTTGCTACTGTTATACGTCGTAAAGGGAGCCTCGTCATGCTTCTTAAAGGAATCGGCTGTTGCGTTTCGAATATAAGTCAATGCGTCGTACCCCTCCAATTTATTTCCTTCTTCATCCACAATATGCCGTTGCATAGTTACAGTTTTCTTCCCCAGCGATTGCAGGTGGTTCCAGAAAAGCCTAGATGCGTCCTTCTTTTCGCGAATGTCCGATATCCAACGTTCACTTTGCCCTTTAATCTTGGCTTCAACTAAACTCTGTACTAGGGCTTTTTTCTCGAGATATGTTTCCCATTTTTGCGTGACCTCGTCTTGTGGCCTCTGCTCCTTTTTTGCCTGCCTATGTATTCGAGATGCTTCCCGTCGATTCTCAATTGCGTCCTGAATTTCCCTGTTCCACCATCGTTTTGGCTTTCGCTTTCCCCTCCAGCAACTCTTCTGTTTCTCTTTCGTAACTTCAGTCCTTATTAAATTAATCAGCTCATTATAATCCCACACTTTGCCTTTTGTTCTGCTCACTATGTCCTCGATTGTTGCGACTACGTTCCTAATTTGTTTTTCACTTAGAAAGGAGCTGCCCGACTTTAATTCGATGCTCTCTTTATGATCTACATATCCCATTCGCAAAGTTATGCGTTTATGGTCACTCCCCAAGCTGCTACTCCCTTCCTCATCTATGCTCATTTGTCTCAACTTGTCGTGAATTCCTTCCGTCATGAGGCAGTAATCGATTGTTGACTGCCTGCTTCCGACCTCCCATGTTACCTGCCCATTGCACTTAGGACTCACGTTAACTATATCGAGACTATGTTGTTCGCAGAGCTCTACCATCAACTTCCCGTTATAATCTGTATATCCGTCGAGGTTATGCACATGAGCATTCATATCTCCTATGAGGAGATATGAATGCCCCGTTACCAAATTTTTGAATATCCTTGCTTATGCAATTCACTAACTCCTGATTTTTCTCTTTGCAGTTATTTCCAGTCCACATGTAAACTACACCCAACATAGTTTTCTTCCCGCTTACCGTTCCAGATAACCAGAGGTGTTCTTCACATGTCGAAGTAATCCTACACCAGTTTGCTTCCCGATGAATTAGCATACCGATTCCCCCACTTTTCTTTCTGATTTTGTCCTGTTGCACCCTTCCCACACATAATTTGCAATAATTGGTGGCTCTTCCGAGTCCCGAAGGTGCGTTTCTGTAACGGCGTACACCGCTATCGGTTCTCTGTTCAACTGTTCCTCTATTTCTAACCATTTTGTCGGTTTTCTGCCACCTTGCATATTTATGTAGCTTATTAAACCGCGCTGCACTTTCTTTCTCTCTTTCCCCTTTGCCCTTTTCCCTTTGTTATCAATTCTGTGTTCCAAAGGGTCCCCCATAGATGTTTCTTCCCTTTCTACCGTGGACAGCGGAGGGCTCGTGTGCCCCCTAAAAAAGCTACTGCGCGTCCTGCTAGGCGCCAGCCCACCTCATGCCCAAGTTTACGGTCAAAGTGGATTCCATCTCTCTGGAAACCACCCCATCTGTGCACTTCTCTGTTTATGTCGTCAACCTCGAAGCCTTTAGCTCGACTAACCCGCCAAATCGTTTCGTTGGCGGTGACAACTGCTCTTTGTAGGTTTAGGTCTTTCAAGGGTACCTCGGGGATTGTGCACACCACAATTTGCACCTGGGGGGACACTTCCCGCAACTCATCTACTCCTTTTGTTAACCTCTTCTCTATTTCTGGGGTCCTTCGGTTCAACACATTGTTCAGCCCGCCAGCTATCACAACCAAACTGCTCCCCTGATCTCTATGAGTCAGCTCTTCCCTTGCTTGTTGCATTACTGCACCCAACATTTTTCCTGGGAACATCCCCACAGCTACTCTTCTGTCTCCTTTTAGCCTCTCCTGAATTGTTTGCGAGCACCCAGCCAGGTTGGAGTCCCCGGCTATTATTACTTTTTCCAGCTGCCTTGCTCCCTTTGTCTGCTCTGGACATCTGGACTGACTTTCAGGGTGAGGTTCGGGTGGTCTTTTGTCCACTTGCTCTTTCACCAGAGCTGTGCTGTAGGTCGAGCCCCGCTTTTGTGCTCCTTTTGTCGACTTTTCTTGTGGGGTCAAGGACGTTCCCTCTCCATGATAGTCACCTGACTCTTTCTTATTCTGCGTGGTGACCTTTGTCAGCTGCTCCTAGGTTGCTCTGAGCCTTTCGCCCATCTCCTTTCTTATTTGGCGTTCCGCCTCTAAAGCGTCTTCCAGCTCGCCTACTCGCTTTAAGAGGGCGGTCTGCGTTTCTTCCATTTGCTGGAATTTCGCCATAATCGCACACTGGCCACAGGACACTTCTACTTCGCATGCCCCATCATCTCCGCAAACATCTACTTTGACTCCCACGCCACACTTTGTACACTTCACCGTTTTTTTCGCCATGATGAGCGCAATGAACGGTCACACACTCGTCAAAAATTAAGCCTCCTAAAAATTTACCACGCACACCTCATGCGGTTATTAGTGGTGCACCGCTACACTGTCCTGGGCTTCAAACGTATATTTTACTAATTCATCCAGTACACCACACGAAAAAGCACGTATACGATAAATCAGTAGGCTGCAAGCGTACCGCAAACTAAATGTCCTGATATATCCTCAATGCACAAAGGCAGTTCTCCCGCCTTGTGCAACGACAGCGCGCACAAATAAAATTAGAAATAAAAGTGGCCCAAAATTTGGTACTATTAAATATCTTCAGTTTACTTCCCCCGACCGATCCTCTTATCGCCCAATACAACCTTCTCCAACTCACACAAACAACAGCGCCACTAAAGGCCGACCACGTGGCCTTGACAAAAAGAAAAAAGGCAGACCCGTGCTCGGGGAAATGCGGGGCACAAAGAAAGGCGCAACAAGAAATATTATTTTCCTCTCTTACCCGGTCTAAAAAGGTAAAAAAAAACCGCAAGCAAGCAAAAAACACTTATCCAATAAAGCCTGACACTCAAACGGTAGCAACTGAAAATACCTATCACGTGGTATCGAAAAGAAAAAGAAAATTCCCTACGGGGGTAAAATACTGGACACAAAGAAAAGCACACGAAAGAAAAGACTATTTTCCCCTACTATTCAATGTAAGAATGCAAAGAAAAATCATGCAAACACTCATCGACTGGCGTCTTCCGGGAGCTCGCTACGCACGTCCTTCCGCTGTGACTACAGACTACAGACTGCGTGTTGCGCCATCTGGTGGCTATGAATCAAACTACTTTTGAGGCTTACGCTAGGCACTTAGGCTGAGCAGCGTCGAAATCAGCACGTTTTCTCAACAACGACTGCAAAACGTCGCACATACTTTGTCCCTTTTGGTACATGGGATTCGGAGAAAGCTCAATTTAAAGTTTGTTTCTTGCCGTCGACGTGAATAGCAAGCAGCTAGTGCGAATTAGAATTGATGTTGGTGCCTTGGTTGCCGCCATGTTGTTGGGAAATCACTCGGCGACTCAACGGCCGTTGAAAACTGCCTTGTAGCAGCGCCAGAATGTATTTTGAGTCGATAGAGTTGTGGGCTTTTCGAAGGTCATCGACTAGGGTCATCGACTAGGTCATCGACTAGGTCATCGACTAGGTCACCGAAGGTCATCGACTAGGTCATCGACTTTCGAAGGTCATCCGGCTAGCCGGAGTTATTGTGTGATGCCTCCGGACTACATTTTGCTGTTTTTCACTCCGGCTGACCGGAGTCATTGTGTGGTGCATCCGGATTATATTTTATTATTTCAGTCCGGCGGGCCAGGAATTCTGTGTGACGCGCCAGGAGTACCTCTGTGTATTTTTCTTCCCGCTCCGGCTGGCTAGTCTCTGCATGCCTCTTTTCAGACATTTAAGTGGTAGTTATTAATCGGCCAGGTTGGAGATGTGTGGTGCATTGTGAGTGATCGTTTTACCCCATCATCAACATAAAACATTGAGAAACAAATGCTGTATAAAAGTTTATTGCATGATTCGCACAGCGTGCAAACAGGGCACACAAACAAATAAAGCACCAAAAGTGGCAAGAAATAGTACAATAATTGCAGTACAATGCAGTAATATGCACAAGCACAACCATAAGTACTTTTTCACAATGTACAGTTATTTAGGCTGCAATGAACAAACGTTTTTTGCTGGAGTAAAAGAAAGGCAAAATAACGAAACAAGGAACAGAAGAATTCGCACTGAAGACAATATTTATATATATATATAATCTGCATGAACGTGTCAGAAACACAACGCTAGCTGTTGTCGCCAAAGCTTAAAAAGAGGCAGTGGAACTGTTTACGAAGGATAATTCTGCGAGTCGCCCGGGTATGTGCACTGTGGTTTGCATTCCACTGTGTCGAGGCCTGCCGGCAGCACGCCAACCATGTGTTCTTTGGCCGCAGTACTGTGGTGTGGGCCATTCGAACTAACGTAGCCCTACACCGCAAACGTTGTTCTAATGCAACGTTGCCCTATACTTGTTGAGAATGCAGGTGCGCGCCCTTCCTTTTCCTTTTTATATATATTTCTTGCGTTTCTTGAAAACCACGGAACGACCATTAGCCGGGGCTTTGCCTTTTCTAACAATGCTTCTAAGTACTGCACGACAACTGTCACTCAAACTAGTGAGAGAGGGTCAGACGGGGGGAGCTAACAAAGGGATTGTAGAAGCGGGACCGTGAGAACGAACGACAAGAACGACTCGGAGAGCGGAGGAGAAGGGACCCAACGACAACCGATCCGAAGAGATTTGTTTGGTGCATTTGGAATTACGTTTGTTTAAAGCTGCAAATGCATGTAAATAAATAACGTGAAAATATCGAAGCGTTTCTTCCACTCAACGAGCATCAAGCAACCATCTACACTGAAGAATTACATCGAACAATACTGTGCCGCTCGATAACTCTTTTTCACATGCTATTTCCTCTATCTCATTCTGCGTGTGGGTTAACATCAATAATAATAATGATAATAATAATAATAATAATAATAATAATAATAATAATAATAATAATAATAATAATAATAATAATAATAATAATAATAATAAAGCACAAGTGAAAATACTGAAACAAGACCATTTTATCGTTTAATTTGCTCCTGAAATCCGCTTCTACGCCAACGGCCGCGCCGTACCGCAGTATTTGGCAGAGGAAGCTGGGCCTTGAAGCACGCGACTGATGCGGTTTGTGTTGACTGATTGGGCAGGATATAAAGACTGAGTGTACGCCACTATGCTGTACGTCAACCGCGTACAGCACGCGTACAGCATTCAAGACAAGCTCTACACTTTTCAAAGCTATAAAGCGGACAAATTTGTGCAGTAGTGGGAGTGCGCTTGCAACAGCCGCTAGGTGTGACACCCGTCGGTTTAGCTCAACAGTGCGAACCTAGGCATTTGAATGTGATATGTGAGTGCAATGTCACCATCTCTAGCACTAACAAGAGGTGAAAAGAACATAGCAAAAGCAGACACCTTTCTGGTTATGCTCCCTCTCTATGCCCTTATTTTGAAGCACTACATTTAAAATCACAGAAGCGGGTCCAACTCGATCAAAGCCCACAGGGCGTGCTCAAAGAACTAACTGATTGATCTAAGTGCTTGCATTGAAGTTGAATAATTTCTATTTTTGTAGTTCTTTCTGCGTTTACCTCAAGAAAACAAAAACAAAAAATTTCTTATTCATATGTTTGGTGAAATATTAACAAGGTCACTGAAGTTTATTACAAAGGGTCTTTCAGTTAATTTGCCTCAGATTGTAATAAAAAAAAGTTCCGCAGGCGCGTTACAACGATGCAATCATATTAGTATTTACTGTGGTATAGACCATCTGACATTTTTTTTTTCAATTAACTCAGGCAAATAACTCTTGCTTATTGTTTACCCTACATTTAGGCTGTTCTTTTAAGCGAAAAATATTCATTCGAGAAGTTGAAAGCATTCGAACTAGTGTACGGGCAACGTACTTTAATAGTGCATCGGTTTCAATTTTTCGGGGATTTTAAAGGGGCCTTACAAGTTACAACACTTTTGAATATAGTCAGAGAACGGCGCAGGTCTATGGAGGATGCTCCTGTGAACATGTCAGGGAAATATTAATGCACTGCACGCGCCACTCGATTTGGTTTTAAACACAGCTGGAAAGCGCCTGCTCTTTATTTCAATAAGTGACGTCACCGGGGCTACGACTACGCCACTTGCTTTTTTTCAGTCCTTTAAGAGATACACGCCCATTTCCCTCATTTGTTTAATTTAAAATGAACAAATAAAGCATAGCAGATTATCTCCCGTTCTCATGAAATCAGCCAACACTGCTCTGTTTTTTTTTTTCAAGCGAATTTGCCGGCGCCTCCAGTGATGTCATTTGTTGAAAGACGAGCGGGCGCTTTCCAGCTGTGTTCGAAACAATATCTTGGATTCCCTGCAGCGTTCAGTGCAATAACATTTGGCTCACATGTTCACAGCAGCCTTCACGACTGATCGGCACCTCTTTCTGACTCTACCCAGAAAAAAAAAGAAAAGAAAAAGAATAGAGGCCTTCAAGCTTGCACTAAGCCGCGAAAAGCTCATGCACAGCGAAGCTAATCGGTGACATGCTTATTGCTGTGACGAGGTTGAACTTGAGCACGTATGCCAGATCTGCTCCGCGCCGTCGATTTCGTTCTCGCGTAGCGGCAAGCCTTCGATTTTCGGATCGCGGTTTCTTCCTCGCGAGTGCGATTTAGCTTCGGGCTACCCATGGCTGCATGCGTTTGTGCATAGCCTCGCGCCGGGAGAGGACGCATGCTCTCGCAGTGCGAAGCAATGCACAAACGCAGAGCTTCGCGAGACACTGTGCACCAGGCATAGCAACGCATACAGGATTTTTCTTTCACCTGCTTGCGGCCGCCAGCCGCCGTTTTGCCAGTGTTTTGCCGAAGCCCACTGCCGAAGCCCACTTCGTTTTGCCGAAGCCCACTACTATAGTAGTGGGCTTCGGCCATGTGCGCAGGAGAAGAAAGAAGCGCGCATGTCGTAGCGTCGTATGTGTTCGGGAACATCATCATCATCACCACTGTGCATTCGGCATTGCATAGTTCGCCCGGTCTCTTGGGGACATGAACTAAAGGTGATGACATTTTTTTTTTTGGTTCTCGGGACAAGGAACGATTTGTTAAAAAAGCTTTGCTGTTTAAAGTGCTGTCGGACCCCTTAAAGAAAGTACGCAAGGTTCGAATATACGACGGGACTGGGCACTTGCGCGCAGTGACATCAGCTCCTTCGAACATATACCAACAAGCAATCGATGATGCACATAGACCGTACGCATCAAGTAGCCGAGAGGGCGTAAAGTGTGGCCACGTCTTATCAATACTCTTGTGGCGTGTCAAGTGCTGTATGCCTTCGCGCATCACCGATCACCTTGTCGTAGCATGTTTGAGAGTGCTGATGACAAGTCTTCGAAACGCTTCGTCACGTGGTACTTTTTCGAATCTCCCAGACCTTTTTAGGAGCCCAAAAACGTAAAGCCACTGAACCTATTACCATGATTTTACATTATCAGGACAATAATTTACATGCTGAAAAATTCCCAATTGAGCAATTTGTGTTTAACGCAACTGCTTGAAACTTGGGTAACTATAATGTTAATTACCTCAGTTCATTGAAACAATAGCCTGAGATGGACAAGATAACAGTCAACAATACCAATATGGTAGCGTCCTTGAAGTTCACTCGTGAATTTTTATAAACCCTGGCGTAATTGTTAACTGACGCACCCTGCGTGTTACCGTGTTTTGGACAACCTCTTTCTGCTTCCGTTCGACAAGTCACGAAGCTAACAAAGCTACCTGCTTCATTTAACGGTTAAAGGTCTGTTCATCCTACTGGAGCTGTTGTCATGAAACTCCTTTTTTAAAACACAACACCGCCGGGGCTGTGCGATATATTTCTGCGCACACATTGAAACATTTCAGTAGAGTTTGAGCAATAGCGAAATAAAAACCGATATACAGGGCGTCCCACTTAAACGTAATGTAACTTTTTAACGTAATGTTAGTTTTTAAAGATGACGGAGCGTGCTAGCGAGTTGCAACAAACTCGGCCGTGTAAAGGATCAAGTCTCCTAGTGTTACGAGTTTGTTTCATTCTTCATGATAAATTAATTAGAATAAACTAATTACCGAACTTTCTATTTGTTCGCTTCAGTAAAAATTGTCGACACAACAAATTCATATTTGCGTGCGCCCAATTCCTTCACAATGCCAATGCCCCGAAATTTGTAGATCAAATAAAAAAAAATTCCTTTAAGCAGAATTGATAGGTATTTTGATACGTACCGTTAAAT
>JABSTT010004370.1:0-21012 GCA_013339685.2 Hyalomma asiaticum | reverse complement strand
GATTTTGCAGCGGGGTTTTTTCACAAGGCTGGCAACCAAGATGAACAACGGCTTTTGTCTTCGAACGGGTTAGCATGTCACACAGGTTTCTGGAGCGACGATATACAACCCTTGGCGATTCCGTGAAAATCTCTCTAAGCCGATCGCTCTGTGTCAATAAGTTGTAATGCTTTCTGAGGATGTGGGACACGTTAGGAACAGATGCGGAATGTGCTAGGACAAGGTGAGTGCGTGAGAATGCCGCTACTCGTTTGTCCGTACTGATGAGGAGGTCTTTCCTGTCAAGTGAATCAGCCCGTTTGATTGCGTCGTCAATTATCTCCGAAGGGTACTTCTGGTCAATTAGTGCTTTACGAAGCTGGTCACAGTTTCGAGTGAATTCACTGTCGTCCGAACAAATCCTTTTAAACCGAATAGCTTGGCTGTACGGGATGCTTGTCTTGCAATGTTTTGTGTGATTGCTCTTAAAATGCAGGTGCCGTTGTCGGTGAGTTGGTTTTCTATAAAGATTGGTTGTCAGTTTGCCATTACACAGAGATACCGTGACATCAAGGAAGTTTATGCTGACTGGTGAATAAGAATGAGCAAATGAAATTGACGGTGCGGCATTGTTGAAGTCCGCAATGAAGGGAATCAATGCTGCTTCACCGTGGTGCCAAATTAGTTCGACGATATTTTCCTAATTTCGTTTTCCTAATCGTTTTCCTAACCAACGCATGCTCCTGTACTGACACTGCGCTGTGCGCAAACGAAATCTGCATCCAGGGAAGCTACCTTGTTTGCCCTCCGAATGACGTCACTCCTCCGCGTTTCACTCTCTGTCATCCTTGTCACCTACTCTCTGTGCTCTCCGTGGGGCGTTCTCTCAGACCAAGTTTGGGCTCTCATATCACTGTTGTTTAATTAAATATCGTGGGAAAAACCATCGTAGGCATGTTATATGAGGTCGCAGATTCCGCATTTTCATTAAATTCGAAAATTTGAAACCACTTCATTGTCCCTTTAATCCGTTTTTCAGCTGGGACAGTGCTTGGGAAAAAACCCCTGCTGTTAGCATTGTCTGGTCGTCTTCGTTCTTGGAATGTAAAAAGGAAACATTAGATTCTAATTACGTTGTAGTGCCAGTATTGTGACAAGCTTTTTTGTGATATAGCCTGTGGTTCTGGTGTTGCGTCTATGCGCCATATTGTGTCAAGAGTTTGTTACTTGTATTTTGCAGACAGGCTGTCCTGGTTATGACCCGGTGGTGATTGCACACCTTTGTATGCCGGAAGAGTTTGGCTCTGAGCATGAACGGTGAGAATTTTACACATGCAGTTCAACTTTATTGCCTCTGTCATTGCACTAAACTCTTGCAGAGCCCTTATTGTTTACAGTGTATTGCCACACATTCATTGCTTTTGTTTTGCTATCCATCTGTGCTAGACCTGTTATCACTGTGTGCAAGGTGCACTTGAACTCATGTGAAGCTTGCAGAATGCTTGCGAGTGTTCTACTAACATTTCATGCACAACACGTACAGATTGCACGAGCACAGTTGCTGATCAGATCATCAGCAACCATCAGTTGTGCACTGTTCATGAGACATGTACATCCTATGTGCTTCGTGATACAATCCTTGAAAGGCAGCCACGAACCTTACTCCCTCCGTATGCAGCTGCCTTGAGTCAAAGGTCATTGATTTTGCATGTTGGCATGCTATTATTCGATGTGCGGACTAAGGCGCATTCGTCGCCTTTGGAAGGCCATTTGTTTGTGCTGTTCGTCGTCTCCTACTTCCCCTCATCAGTCGCAACAGGGCGGGATGGTGAGACGCGTGCACTCCGGCAAAGAGAAAGAGCACACGCGCTAGCAATCCAAGACAAGCACGGGTGTCTCGTTGCTATAGCAACGGCGCGTCATCGTGCCTGGTCGCATTACCATGCCTGCTACCCTGATTTGCCATCTGTTCTACGCATGCCATGAAGCCTGCACCGCCATAGCTCTTGTAGTTCTCAAAGTTAGCACAAGAAGGAAGAGTCTATAACTTTTCATATCATCCAGTTCATTCATACCATGTGCGGAGCATTTCTTAAACAGGCTGTGTGAAATTATACAAGGCACATAAACAGCAAATAGACGCGCTACAGAAACTAACACGCACGAGAAAACTAGGAAAAGGGGAGAGCCATATAACGGCAGTCCATGCAGTCTCGAGCAATACCTGACGACAGTGAAAAGATGATTTCCATTCAAATTGAATGCTTATTCTTGTTTTCATGTGAGTGGCACTTGGCTTTTTTCTTTGATTTTCGCGATGCCTTTCATGTTGCCCTGCTCTCTTGCGTACAATTCCCGTGAAAACATGATGGCGCAGAATTCATGCTGCTGTTTCCTGCCTCACATGGGAAGCTGAGCTTATGTTTCTCCCTCCTCTTTTTTTGAAAGCTTCCTGTGAGGCATAAAGGTGATTGAACCACAAGTACACGATGAAATCCATTACATAGCAACTGTTGCTTAGTAAATCAACGCACGTAGAGTTTTAACTGACTGTATGCTGGCCTAGTCGGTGCGACAGAGAAGAGCGCTGTTGCTCTTTCTTCTGTGTCGCATTTTTTCCTGTGTTCACACGCTGTGAAACTTGCCATCATGACCACTTGTCCTGTGGTTTTGTTTCTGCACGTTGTATGTATTTTTCAGTGGCTACTTCGTTATGTCGTTAAGTGCATACAGTTTGCATTGAAAGAGTCCTCACCCACATGCAGTAATCTGTTGATATGCACATTTCAATAGACAGAAAAATTTTTGTCTGGTGTTTTTTGCTGCAATACATGGCTGGGGAGCCATGATACGGCCCATCAATTGCTCCAGCATGCGACATTAACATTTACGGCCTGTTTATTACCGGCTAGTTTCATTATTGGTTTGGGAGAGCTCCAAAAACGACAAGCCGTCGGGAGCAACTGGCGCCACCTAGCATTGGCAACAGGGTAAACAAGTTCGACTATGTGAGCACACGCAACTGTGATGCACTTCTGCACGACCCACAACGTCTGGTCGTTTTCTTTCTCCTGTCGCACGTCCTGCGTGTTGTTGTCGTTGTTGTCATTGTTGTCGGGTGCCAACTATTTTCAAATGAGTTCTGCGGAAACCCGCAAGGTGGAGTAACGTTTATGAAAGGGAAAATTGGCATCCACCTGTTTTGTAGCACAAGGCTACAAGGAAATCCATACGGATTTCTCATAAATGAATGCTTCCTAGTTGCCGAAAAATTCGTCCTGGTCCGGACGAATTTCTTGGCAACTAGGAAGCGTTCATTTATGAGAAATCAGGCGGGATGACGAAAATGCTTCAGCCGTTGGACATCTCAGTGAACCGCAGTTTCAAGGCTCTCCAGATACGTTAGGGAAATACGCTCAGCGCGGACCAACCGAACAAATGAAGTTGCAAATGGCGACTAGCCCAACTCGCTGAACGACAGCGTGGCCGGCGTGGCTGCCGAAGCCGAGCCGAACCCATTGCGTACCTATCGCCATCTTATGCCGATTTCACTGAGTACAGCTCACTGTGGTGCAGCCTCCGAAACTCGCGCAGCCTCAGTGAGCTGAGAACTCGCATGATGACAAACTTTCTTTTTATTTTTCCATTTTATGTACTTTGGTTTTGTTGTGGAACTGTAGTACCGGCATGTTGAGTCTTCCTTATTATAGTTATGACACATCATTCACGTCGGACTGCTCTAGTTGTTAAAAAAAAAAAAAGACTCATCAGCATCAACACGAGTTTCTCCCAAAAGAACTACAAAAAAAAGTACGTATAAGACGCACCGTTGTATAAGACGCATCTCCAAAAATTTCGGAAAAAAACCGCGTCTTATACACCGGAAAATACGGTACTGCCCAAACAACGATCTTATCCAAACTACTCATGTTTCTCAATGTGGCAATAAATGCAAACTGCCCCGCCATGGTGGTCTAGTGGTAGTGGCTATGGTACTCTGCTGCTGATCCGAGGGTCGTGGGATTGAATCCCGGCCACGGTGGGTGCATTTCGATGGAGGCAAAATGTTGAGGCCCGTGTACTGTGCGATGTCAGTGCACGATAAATGACCCCAGGTGGCCAAAACTTCTGGAGCCCTCCACTACAGTGTCTCTTATAATCAGAGCTGGTTTTGGGATGGAAAACCCCAGAAATCAATCAATTGTGCCAGATGAGGTTTCCTAATTGGTGCGTGTATTGTATGGTGTACATTTTAAGGCTTTCACAGACAGAGGACTGCTATTGCTGTTGCAGTTAGGGAGAGCATGCCTGCACGTTTTGTGTGAATTCATAAGTGTCAGTAATGTGTGACTGGTCACAGTAGCCATCTTTCCAAACGGTCATTCTGTGGCACTCATGTGAGCTGAAACAATACAATTGTCCAGAGCACTAGCATGTTTCATTGATTTGCAACATCACTTCAGAAGCTCTACGCATTTTCGTTTTGGGCACATGGGTACCGGAGATTAAAAGGAAGAGCCAGCAGGCATCTAGCCTTTTATTGCAAAAAGTGTGATTGCTCTCCATACTTCGATAACGATATCACTTTGTTCAGCCATAATACAGAACATCTAAGGAAATCGCAGAGGCTTCTTTTATTTCACAGCACGAAGATTCTGTTAGTCACCCGTTCATTGCTTTATCAGGCAAAGAAATATCACTTTTACCTGCTTTTTTGTAATTATTGTTCCTCTTAAAGGGACACTGAAGCTCTACACAGTCGAGTTCGTCGTATTGTCCCACTGCTCGCATGACATCATCTTAGGATGGGATTTCCTCTCCCGTCACCAGGCCGTCATTGATTGTTTCCGAGCAGAAGTCGCTTTCTCTTCACTTGGCGGTGCCATATCTGACAACGTTCCGTCATCTCGCGCCAAGTTGGTTATCGCAGACGACATCCAGATCCCTCTGCACTCGTCTGTCATGGCACCTGTAGGCTGTTCCGCTATTTCCGACGCCAATGTACTCTTCACACTTTCCGCTGCTTTCATCAGTCGCCACCTCGTACCACTCCCAACCGCTCTGCTTGCCCTTGAAGATTGTGCGATAAACCTTCTCTTTTTCTAACCGATTCCCGTTCCCGATTACATTGCTTCGCGGTGAATCTGTCGGTACAGTGGAGCCTTACGAACCCATTGCTACGTTAGACGCCCCAGATGGTTCAGTGGAGATGAATGTCCTCTCCTATAGTCCTCCAACTCCACCATTGCCTCAAGAGGTTTTCCACCCTGTCATTGACGACGGCTTAAGCCCAATGCAACGAGAGCAACTCCTCGGCCTCCTTGACAGGTTTTGTCATGCTTTCGACAGCCACAGCAGCACTCTTGGCCGGCCGAACGTCGGCTGTCTGTCACCACATCGACACAGCTGCTCACCCACCACTGCGGCAGCGGCCTTACCGCGTATCATCGACGGAACGGCGCGTCATTGATGAACAAGTGGGTGACATGCTAAAGCGCGGTGTAGTTCAGCCATCCAACAGTCCATGGGCATCGCCAGTCGTTCTAGTCAAAAAGAAAGATGGCTCGATTCGCTTTTGCGTAGATTACCGCCGCTTAAACAAGATAAACAGAAAAGACGTTTACCCATTGCCGCGAATCGATTATGCCCTGGACTGTTTGCAAGGTGCTGAGTTCTTCACCTCTCTTGATTTACGATCCGGTTATTGGCAGGTGCATATGGCCTCAGAGGACAAGCCGAAAACTGCCTTTATTACACCAGATGGCCTATACGAATTCAATGTGATGCCGTTTGGCCTTTGCAACGCGCCCGCCACATTCGAGCGCATGATGGACGCCATTCTGTGAGGCCTAAAATGAAACACATGCTTATGCTACTTAGATGATGTAGTTGTATTTGCACCTGATTTTCCCATTCACCTTAATCACTTGGAGTAGGTTTTACACCGCCGCCGGCCTACAGCTAAACTTGAAGAAGTATTACATTGGTACACGAAAGCTAACCATTCTTGGGCACGTCGTGTCAAGGGACGGCATTCTTCCGTATGTTGCAAAGCTGAGGGCTGTGCAAGAATTCCCAAGGTCAAGGAATCTAAAAAACTTGCGCAGTTTCATTGTCCTCTGCTCCTACTTCCGCCGCTTCGTTCGAAATTTCGCTTCGATTATGGCCCCACTCACAGAGCTCATTCGGGGAGATGCCAGCCTTTCTGCGTGGTCCCTGGCTTGCGATCTTGCCTTTGTGACGCTATGGCAACTCCTCACAACGCCTCCGATACTACGCCATTTTGACCCTACCGCTGCCACAGAAATCCACACAGATGCCAGTGGTGTCTATGTCGGTGCTGTCCTCGTGCAGCGAGAGCCCGGATACAAAAAATATGTTTTTGCCTATGCAAGCCGCAGTCTCACAAAGGCTGAAGCAAATTACTCAGTCACCGAGAAGGTATGTCTGGCGATCATTTGGGCAATTACGAAATTTCGGCCATACCTGCATAGCTGGCCTTTCGATGTTGTTACTGACCACCACGCCCTTTGCTGGTTGTCGACTCTCAACGATCCGGCTGGTCGTCTCGCCCGATGGGCATTGTGCCTCCAGGAGTACGACATCCGTGTTGTCTACCGATCAGGAAAGAAGCTCGCCGATTCTGATGCTCTTTCTCATTCGCCATTCGACACCGACTTTACCAGTGTCTCTAATTGATGACTAATTTTTCCCATCAGCATCCATCGACATGTCTTTGGAGCAGCGCAAGGATCCTTGGACTGACTCTTTGATCCGTTACCTGTCTGATCCATCAGCCAGTACGCCATCTTGAGCTCTACGCCGCCAAGCTCCCATTTCGCCATTAGGGATGAAATCCTTTATCGCCGCAATTACCAATCAGACGGCCGCAAATGGCTGCTGGTCATACCGAGACAGCTCCGCACAACTATATGCGCCGCTTTCCACTCTGATCCTCAGTGTGCGCACGCTGGTCTGTTTAAAACCTACACCAGACTGCGCCTTAGGTTTTATTGGCGCGACATGTACACCTTTCTGCAAAAGTACATTCGATCTTGTACAGAGTGCCTGCGCTGCAAGCCTCATCCTTGCCGCTCTTCTGCTCCAATGCAGCCTTTGCCATGCCCGTCACGCCCATTCGACCGCATTGGGATAGATCTATACAGACCTTTGCCATACACTGCTGCCGGAAATCGCTGGGTTATTGTGGCTGTCGACCACCTCACGAGGTACGCTGAAACTGCTGCCCTCCCATCTGTGACAGCTCGTGACGTTGCTTCCTTCCTTCTCCACCGCTTCGTTCTCCGTCGCGGGGGACCATGCGAACTCCTGAGCGACCGAGGCCATGTCTTTCTCGCGGATGTGGCTGAAAATTTCCTTGCTGAATGCCGTATCATTCACTGCTGCACGACCGCCTATCACCCGCAAGCAAACGGTCTGACCAAGCGCTTTAACCGAACTCTTGGCGACATGGTTTCGATGTATGTCGCCTCCAACCACACCAACTGGGACATCATTCTTCCATATGCAACGTAGCCTACAATACGGTGCCTCAGGCGACTACCGGCTTTTCCCCTTTCTTTTTGCTTTATGGCCGAGAATCATCGTCACCGATCGACACTATCCTGCCCTATCGTCCCGACTCATCCAAGGCCACACCGGTTTCCGAAGGCGCTCGATATGCTGAAGAATTTCACTGACTAGCTCGCTCCCTTACCACCCAACAACAAGCCCTGCAGAAATTTCGCCGTGACGATGGCCTGCCAGACTGCCAGTTTCCACCCGGCTGTCTCGTCTGGCTGTGGGTGCCCTCTCCTTCTACGCCAGGTATCACCCCGAAGTTTTCCTTGAAGTATCATGGCCCTTACCATGTCCTGCAGCAAACTTCTCCCGTCAACTAAGTCGTCGAACCAGTCACACCCACCACGGACATGCGCTATCGCAGGCGCGAGACTATGCACATAGATCGCCTGAAACAATATCATGAACCGCTAGTTCTCGCGGCGCCTTAGCCCACCGGAGCGGCTGCGTCTCCAGGGAGGGGGAAGGATGTAGTGAAGAAGCGCACCGTCGATAGCTCCGCAGCTGGATCGCAGCCAGTGTGGCTAGTGATAAGGCTTTACGTTGGGATTACATTGGTAGTGTATATACATCTGTTTTATCCAATGGAAATATGTGCGCCATGGTGCGCTGATGGGTTTAGCATAAGCTTTGCTCGTTGAGGCATTTCTCCGTCGCTGAGCAAAGCTGGAAGAAAGGATGCTGAGCGATAGTCATGTGTATATATTGTTTATTTTTCTGTGCGAGCGGTTAACACTGTTTCGACTGGCCTGCTGCAAGAGCCGACCAGCAGGTAGAATGATACTGAGCAGTGAAGTTGAGCCTCAAGCACTGGGATTCAAGGAGAAGAGAGCTGAAGTAGAGAGAGAAAACTCAGAGAGGTTTATTTACATGGCTTAAAACATGTGTAGTGAAGAAGCGCACCCTCGATAGCTCCGCAGCCGGATTGCCAATGCTATAGTGGGGCGCGAGCTGAAGGCAATTTGCTGCTCTTGCTGGTTAAGCCTAGACGCCATCATATCTGCCAGTCGGTGCCGACCTTGTCATCCACAACTGCGGTTGAGCTTCCTTATCACACATGGAAGGATCGCCCAGGGAGGGAGCTCGGTGGCTCGTTTTATGGGGAATATGCCTTAATTAAAAATGGTCCAATTACCCTATGAATGTCTGTTTGAAAGTCTTGTCTTGCCGACGCCCATGGTGACTGCTCCGAAGTGGGTGTCAACTTCAGCCCCTCTCCATGTCCGCCTCATGCGAAAGAGAGGTTGTCCCCTCTGGATGCTGACAGGTCTTTGACAAATAGTGCAGTTAGCGCACACCTGTGGACGACTTGTTGCAACACAGGTCTTACAAAAATGTCCCCAGTGCAAGCACTTAGCTGAACAACTTCTTGGTGCGCAAAGTCAGAGCGTTTGCACACACACATAAAGTAGAAAAAGCAGCATCGTTTGGCACACCTGGACCAAGAGACGTCAGCTCAGGTGCATGACGAATACAGTAGAACCCCGCTGTTACATTCCCGGCTGCTGCGTTTTCCTGGCTGTTAGGTTGTTTTGGGCCACTCCCGGCATAGCTCCTGTAGGATTCAATGCATTAGGGTCCCCGCTGTTACGTCGCAGTGTGGGAACATTCCCGTATGTTACATTGCGAATCGACACTCCAAGCGGCGACTGCCGACGGCAATATTGACTTTTCACATAGCTTGACTTGGCTTGACTGTATTAGCTGCACTATGAGCGACGCCCATTACGTTTCCGGCTTCCGCCAGCAAAATTATGGCACAGCTGTGCGAACTGTTTGTGACGGAATCGCTTACAGTGATTACGTTTGCATCGATGATGCCATTGTCACGTCTGATGTTTTCTCCGTCGACGAAATCATAGCCGAGTGTGCCGATGCGTGCACTGAAAGCGCTAGCACTGAAATAAAATTGTGTACCGATCACCACTTCTCACATTTTTCCCATTTTTCCCATTTCTCGGCTCTTACGTTTCCCGGCTCTTACGTTTATTTTCTACGGTCCCGTGAAAAACATATCAGCGGGGTTCTACTGTACCATCACCTCTTGCTGGGTTCCTACCATGTCCAATAAGCCAGTCGAACGGTTGGTGCCGTGGCTTGCACCGGCTTTCTAACAATGCCCATTATAATTGAAACTGATATTAAGCAAGCACCAGCACCTCACATTCTGATGCAATAAAGTTAATTACGATATGGGCTGCATGAGAGGAGCTGTGTGCATGAGTGGTAACATGCTTGCTTGCCACCTCTAAGGCGCAGGTTTCGACCCTACTCCCCTTAGTGTGTGTCACATTGCCTCCCTCATTACAGTACGTTTTCAACGCAGAAACTTGGGCTAGTTGGTGAGTGTAGAACTTGTGCATCTTGGCAAGTGCAGCGGAGCAAACACAAGAGAAAGAGACACGTAGACAGGACAGGTGCTAGACATCAACTGAATATTTACTAACATAAAACGATGAAAATGTACAGGCATGCGCAGAAATGACAAAAAGGTGCAGACAGTGCTACTAACACTGATATCTGCAGTGTCACTTCAGATACACTATTTCTTTCGCGTGCAAGTCCAGTGACGGCGTACTCACGCACTTGCCAGCTTCTGAACTGATACAGTATGCCTGAAAGATTTCGCGCGCTTGCTGAGCAGCAAAGCTGTGCAAGATACGGGTGCCCTTAAAGTCAGGCATTTTACGTTAGTAAATTTTCAGTTGACGTCTAGCGCTTGTCCTGTCTACGTGTCTCTTTCTCTTCTGTTTGTTTCACTGCACTTGTTAAGATGCACAAGTTATGTGGAAATTTCAACTGCACAACATAAGTTGTGTTTTTCTCTTGTTGGACACGCGAAAAGTGTGCTCTTATGAAATTTTCAATCTCTGTTGTTCCCAACAGAAGCTAAGCTTCTAGTATTGTGAAAGGTCTCCTGTTCTGGGTGCCAAATCAATACATTTAAATTTTTATTCTCTTGTGGTGGGCACCCTTGTCATTTTATTCAGTGGTTTTTCCCGACCAGATGGGTGTCCGTTGAAGCCTTGATTTCAAGAAGATTTGTATATCAAAAACCCAGAAAGCAAAGCAAGCAACATGAGGTAAACACACACTTCGTACAGCTTTTGCTGCAGTGTAACTGGCTTAGATTTCTTTTTTTTTTTTTTGTGCGTGTGCATAAAGGCTCAGTGCTGATCTTTGCTTTGCTGTTGTGGTTGCACTGCTCGCCTTCCGTGTTTGCGGGGCATAGAAAAGCTGCACTTTTCCTCATGCAGGTGCCTCTTCTTCTTTACGCTAGTCCACGAGAATGGCAAGAAGACATTTTTCCACTGCCTGCAGACATCCAAGGTGAGATCAGACTACATACTTTCATAATATTATTACTGCCACAAATTCCAGTGATCAATTGCTCTTCGGACTGTATACTGTGTGGGCATGTTAGATGGCAAGTGTTTTTGAATAACAGTGAGTGTCAGTGTCTCTTGTTCACACAGCCATGTGATAGCCGCGTGAGCAGGCAACGCCTGCTTTGTCTCGCTAAACCTCCACTATTCTGCGCTAAACATGCGACTTCGCCTTCCGAAAACCTCTCCCAAGGTCGAAATGTTTATGCACTCAACTAGTGACAGCGATCCTCACCGCTGTTGCACACTTCGCTTATAAAGAAAGGAGAATGTGCGTGCATGTGTAATTGTGCAAGACAAGTTGGACTACCGGACAGCGAAGTGCCTGTGATATTGCAACACGGTTCATTGTTGGAATTATGGTTTTGAAGTACAAAAGGACTGAAGTACCCATTTTTATAGTACATAAAAGCTTATTGATTAATCTTTTGTGGTACTGTAAAAAATAAATAAATAAAGAAGACACCTGAGTCAGCAGACATGTGCTATGTCGTCGAATGTTTACTTTCAGAATATAAGTACGCGAATTTTATTCTGATTTTTAGAGCTGTGCAAATAGCAAAATGTCGAGTGTGAATTCGAATATTTATGTTCAAGTGTGAATCGAATTGAATATTTGTCAAATAATTTTCTAATATTTTTTAACAATATTATGTCAAATTATGGAGATATGTGCTGCTAAACATGGGCAAAAAAAAATTATTGTGTGACTTGTGTACCCCACTGTGTCATTTCAAAGTCCCGAACAACAGTCCAACAGAGAACTGTGTAACAAAACAACTAACTCCACCGCAGTGCACGGGTGTTACGCGGCGAAGTGTACCGCATGTGGGGATGGGCCACTTGTCTTGACACTTAGCATTTTTTTTTCCCCTGAATTGCTGACTTCAAATAGTTCGAATAGTAAAACTTGAGTGCAAATCGAATCGAATAGCATTTATTTGAAATTTTGAATATTTGCACACCCCTACTTATTTTTCATGAAAGCGCTTTAAAAGCCACCGTTCATATCATCTTGAGATGCAGCAGTGGTGCAAGTCCTGTGGGGTTAACACCTCCGAAATGTGTATGACCCCTCCCCTCATTTGTCGGTGTGCGGTAGTGCGGAGGTTGCAACCGACGATGACTCGGACGGCGAGGATGATGTCGACCCAACGCCAGAACCAGATTTTTCACGCAATGACATGTTTGAATACGTCACGAAAGTGAAAGCATTCTGCGCGATGAACAGTTTGAGCGAGAAATCGCTTCAGTGCTTAAGCTTTGTGGAGGACGAAATTGTTCGAAGCGCTGTTCACAAGCACTGCCAGATAAAAATAACAGCGTTCTTCTTCTGATGCGGGACTTGAGAACTTGGTTGGTTTCCATGCTGTGTTGCGAGTGTGTTTAATGTATCTGCGAGTGAAAAGTGCAATGAATTGCTTTTAAAAGCTGGGTCGACCTTTTAGCTTAAGACTGAAAAAATTGTGCTTTGGTTATAACGTGGTATTGCTTATAGCGCAGATTTTTGCAACTCCCGTGACTTACATTATAAGCGGTCTACACTCTACTTTGTCTAAGAGCGCAATGGACAATGCACTTACACACTTACCTGTTGCAAAGATGTTATGTGCCTCTATAATTTGTCGCGTCAGCTGTTACTGGCTTCTTGCTAGAACTTCACATTTCACAAAAAGGGGGCGACAACCGCAAAGCTTACAATGAGTACTAAGATGGCCTTTTACAGTACTGGTAACGTTATTATCATGTTCACAAAGCCTGTCATTTAAACATCTGCCTGTCTGTCCTGTGCAAAACTTACCACAGTTGCCGTCGATGGCACTTCCCACTGAATGTTGCACTTTTTGGTTTGGCATTGCCGATCAGTGGTTGATGCGCATGCGTGAAAACTCGCGGATTTAGATGTTGATGCTCACAGAGAGGCGAGTGGATAGAGCGATGCGGATATGCTTAGAAAATGACGAAAATGTGGCTGCAGATGCTGAAAGTGAACGAGGTATCGGTACGGTTTATATAGAATTGGACTAGGTGTGCTCTGCTGCAGAGTTTCCTATGTGCAAAAACGTTAATGACTCAACGCACGCAGAAGAAATACAAGAGGGACAGTATCGAGCGTTAACTTCAACTGGCACCAGACCCTTACTCAAGCAATATGTTAAGTACCTCATGCAACAGGTCGTGGAAGCGATCAGTGCAATAAATATATAGGGCTCTGTACAAGAAAGGGCAGCGAAAATATTAGGGCTCGCTATAGAAGAAATGTACCTTAGTAACACTTGTTGTTTGGCTAGATGGTTCATCTGTGCAGAAAGGGGATTATGGGAAAGAAAGTGCGCTGCGCAAACGGATGGGATGGAGATAACTAACACAAGACAAGTGCCGACTCTCAACTGATTTGTTGGAATATACAGATTATTTAAACATTCACGATAAACATAACAAACATGCGCAGAGGAACATGGGTGTGACGAAAGAGCAAGTCAGACAAACATACTGCTGATTAGGTTTACTTCTTTTTCATGTAAAGAAAGCGATGATTGACGTACGACTTTCCTTTTTCTATTAACGTAGAATGCTTCGCTTCATATCATTGAACACGGGTGTGCACCCACATGTGTGGCAGTGTGAGGGCAGTTTGGCATACGGGCTGTTCTTCGTTAATACTGAATGTTCTTGTAGCTGTACATGCAGTCGTAACCCCATCTGCCCGCCTGGTTTTAGCATATATCGATGTGATCGTGGTTCATGTGGTGGGGGAATTGCAGAGATTGCTAAGTCTTGTATAGATGTTCATGTCGTGCAACAAATCGAAGATCATGAGAGCTTGTTTCTAAACATAAAAAATGAGTTGTCGTTTGTACTCTCTGTGGTTCACAGGGCACCTGATGCTGATGTGTCTTTTCTTCCGAGACTGTGTGATCAATTGATTAAGTTTTGCAAATGAAATATCGTAATAACAGGAGGCTTTAACTTCATCATCATCATCATCATCATCAGCCTGTTTAGGTCCACTGCAGGACGAAGGCCTCTCCCAACGATTTCCAATCCACCCTATCCTGAGCGAGTTGGTTCCACTTTATGCCTGCAAACTTTTTAATTTCATCGCTCCATCTAATCTTTTGCCTGCCTCTGTTACGTTTTCCCTCTCTTGGTATCCATTCCGTTGCTCTTACTGTCCATCTGTTATCTTTCCTCCTCATGACATGTCCTGCCCAGGTCCATTTCTTTCTTTTAATTGATATAATAATATCGGCTATTCCTGTCTGTTCTCTGATCCATTCCGCTCGTTTTTTATCTCTTAGCGTTACCCCCAACATTTTTCTTTCCATTGCACGTTGCGTGCTCCTTAGTTTTATCTCTAGTTTTTTCGTTATCCTCCACGTTTCTGCGCCGTACGTTAGTACTGGGAGAATGCAGTGATTGAATACTTTTCGTTTTAGTGAGAGCGGTAAGTTTCCAGTCATGATTTCATAATGCCTTCCGAATGCGCTCCAGCCCAACCTTATTCTACGGAGAATTTCTTTTTCATGGTTAGGAGTTCCTGTTATTAACTGTCCCAGGTATACGTATTCGTTTACACATTGTAAGGGTTCATTGTTGATTTTAAATTTCTGTTCCTTAGCTAGGCTATTGAGCATAACTTTGGTCTTTTGCCTATTCATTCTTAATCCAATTTTAATACTTTCCCTGTTTAGGTCATCAATCATGTTTTGTAGTTCGTCTCCATCATTGCTAAAGAGCACAATGTCGTCTGCGAATCTTAAATTGCTGAGATATTCTCCGTCTATTCGAATTCCCTTGTCTTCCCAGTCTAGACGTTTAAAGATTTCCTCTAAACATGCAGTGAATAGCATCGGGGATATCGTATCTCCCTGTCTCACGCCTTTCCCGATCGGGATTTCTCTGCTTCTCTCATGTAGGAGTAGTGTGGCTGTGCAATCTTTGTATATGTTGTTGATGGTTTTCACGTATATGTCAGGTACCCCTTGTCTACGTAGAGCTTCTAGAACTGCTTGTATTTCTATCGAGTCAAATGCTTTCTCGTAGTCGATAAACGCCATATAAAGAGGTTTGTTATATTCCGCGTACTTCTCAATTACTAGGTTGATAGCGTGGCTGTGGTCCATTGTCGAGTAACCTTTCCTAAAACCAGCTTGTTCTCTCGGTTGATTAAAGTCGAGTGTTTCTCTTATCCTCGTAGAAATTACTTTTGTAAATAGTTTGTATATTACTGGGAGTAGGCTAATTGGTCTATAATTCTTTAACTCCTTTATGTCACCTTTCTTGTGGATAAGGATTATATTCGCATTTTTCCAACTGCGTGGTATATTACACGTCTTGACACATTTCGTGAAGAGCGATGCAAGTTTTTCAAGTATAATATCTCCTCCGTCTTTAATCAAGTCGGCTGTTATACCATCTTCACCAGCTGCTTTACCGCGGGACATGCCTTTGACAGCTTTTTTGACTTCGTCAGCGGTTATACATGGAATTTCATTGTCCTCCTCAGATTCTATTTCTATTAAGGTTGTATGGTCTGTCTGAGAACTGTACAGTGCAGAGTAGAAATCTTCTGCTACTTTTACTATTTCGTTGAAACTGTTGATAACGTTACCTTGTTTATCCTTTAGCGCATGCATTTTGTTTTGCCCTAAGTGCAGTTTCTTTTTGACCGTTTTAATGCTGGTGCCTTTCTCTACAGCTTTCTCTATTTCTCTCGTGTTAAAGTTTCTTACATCTCTTTGCCTGGCTTTATTGATCAATTTTGATAGTTCTGCGAATTCAATCTTATCTTTTGGCGAAGTTACTTTGATTTGTTGGCATTTTTTTATTAAGTCCTTGGTAGATTGGGACAACTTACTTGTTGTTTGCTTAGTTGTTGTACCCCCGACTTCTATCGCTGTTTCAAGGATTGTTTTCGTTATGGTTTTGTTCATTTCCTCTACATCGTCACCGTTTTCGTCTAAGGCCTCGAACTTGTTGCTTAGGGCTACTTTAAATTCTTCGTTCTTGGATCTGATTACCTCTAAATTACATTTTTTTCTAGTAAATAATTTAGTTCTTGTTTTCTTTAGGTTAAGTACAATCTTTGCTCTTACTAATCTGTGATCGCTGCATTTTATCTTCTCCACTACTTCTGTGTCTTGAATTATACCTGGTTGTTCGCACATTATAAAGTCAATTTCATTCTTTGCTTCCCCGTTAGGGCTTTTCCACGTCCACTTCCTATTCTTGTGTTTCTTGAAAAACGTGTTCATTATTCGGAGTCGGTTTCTTTCGGCAAATTGTACTAGCATTTCCCCACGGTTATTCCTATGGCCGACGCCGTAGTTGCCAATCGCCTGCTCTCCACTTTGTTTTGTCCCTACTTTTGCGTTGAAATCCCCCATGACTACTGTGTATTGTGTCTGTGCTTTATTAAACCGTGACGTTCTGGATGTCGCGATCAGCAAAAATAGAAGATCGCGGACATTTTGAGACCAAGTACCGTACATAATAGTAACGCAGGTAGAAGATATCGCGCATGAAAGGCTTTGAAAGAATGTACGTTTAACGAGGCGAAGCCGCTGCAACCGGGACCGTCAAGGGTCACAGGTTCGACGCCCAATCCCCCCCCCCCCCCCTTTTTTTTTTTAATACTCCTCGAGATTACGTCGGTAGGGGGGCCTGGCGACGGTTGGGGTATGTGAAAGGCTTTCAGTCATTCAACTGCCGTTTACGACTCACTCCTACACCAGAACAGGAATTGGCCTCCCTGGTGAAGTACTTGGCCACCACCTCCCACACGATGTCTACAATTAAACCCACGCCCTCAGTGTCCAGCAGCTGCAGAACATCTGTCCACGGCGGCGGTCAGCTCTGTGAAGCAGCAGAGGGCGGTAACAATCACTGGACCCGGACAGGCCGCCACTGGAAACTAAACATTGGAACGTTCAATGCAAGATCCCTCTCCAGCGAAGCTAGACTAGCAGAACTACTCGAGGAACTAGAGGGAGTTAGTTGGGACGTCATTGGCCTTAGCGAAGTTAGGAGAACAGGTGAAGCTTACATAGTCTTAAACAATGGGCATGTCCTCTGCTATAGAGGATTACCCGAAAAGAGGGAATATGGCGTGGGGTTCCTAATTCACAAAGATATAGCGGGCAACGTAGATGAATTCTACAGCATTAACGAAAGGGTTGCATGCGTCGTAATAAAACTAAATAAGCGGTATAAACTTAAGATAATCCAGGGATATGCGCCAACAACGAGCTACGGCGACGAACAAGTAGAGCAGTTCTACGAGGATATCGAATTAGCAATAAATAAAGGCTCTAACTTGCCATCCATCAATTGGAAATGTTTGGCGTCTGCTGAATGCACTAATGTGGATGCCATTCTTGATATAACGCTTGCTTTGAATGTTGAACAAATTGAATGTGATTTTACTAGAGAGCAAGCACTTCGGGGCCTTTTTCATGTCAGTGAATCTTTTCCTGAATGTACTACTATTGCTGTTGAGCTGGGTATTTCAGGCGATATATTGCTGTTTTTCGCCTGGTCGTGTCCCAGAGATGCAAGATGCAGTTGGTCTAGTGTGACAAATCTTAGAGATTCTTAACGAAGTGATGACATCCTAATTATTGGTTATTTAGGAAAAATACTAGTTATTGATGCTCATCCGGGGAATGTTCATGACCTATGGTGTCACCTTAAACTAGTAGTGTCATTCTATACTTCTATACTAAAAACTTTGTACCTCTGAGAAGACTACTAATGATCTCAAAAATCCATTGTTTAGTCATGAAATCATCCATATTAAACGTAAACTAAAACGATTGAGAAAGAAACAAAATATGTGTAAGAAGACCCTCATGGAACTCATGGAACAAATTGACAATTAAGATGCAACAAGCAAAGCATAATTACCTCGCTTTTTCACTTCCAGAATTTCTTAGAACTGATATATCAAAATTTTGCCGTTACCTCAAAAGGAAAAATGAGTCTGTTCGAAAAAATTCAGTAAATGATTACCTTGTTGATAATGCAGCTGATATATCTCATGCATTTAATGTATATTTTCACTGTGTTTTTTCCCCCTAATGACAACTATAGCATACACAAGGAACTTTCGGAGACAGATATACAAGCGAGGGGGTTCTATCTGTGCTACATAAATTGAACGAAAAAGAAAAGCACGGGTAAAGATGGCATCCGTACTGCATTCTTGAAACGCTTTGTAGTGCAGATTGCAGACTACTTGGCAAATCTTTTTCAGCTTTCTTTAACCACTAGTGAACTTCCTGATGACTGGAAGATCGCACGCGTTGTGCCGATCTTTAAGAAAGGTAACAAGATTAACATAACAAATTATAGGCCCATGTCGATTATATCTACTTGTTCGGAACTCATGGAACACGTCATAGCTGGATATATAAGGTCTTTCTTGTCTAATAACAAAATTTTGTGTCCTTATTAGCACAGATTTACCCAGGGAAGATCTACTACGACTCAGTTACTCACCACTGTACATGACTTTATAATGACATGAGAATACTTGGCGCAAATAGATGCATTCTTTATAGATTTTAGCAAGGCGCTTGACAAGGTGTCGCATACGAAACTAATACATAAGCTGAAATTAACTGGCTACTTAGTGAAATGGGTTGAAGCATATTTGCATAGCAGAAAACAATTTGTTGTAGTGGATGAGTGTGCGTCTGATAGCTCCCTGTTTCTTCTGGTGTGCCTCAGGGCAGTGTACTCGGACCCTTGCTTTTCTTATGTTATGTCACGGGTTCTCAAAGTGGGTTCTGTCACAGAACCCCTGGGTTCTGTGGGCTCCTCTTCAGGGTTCTGCCAACCACTGAACTATTTTCCTTGGTTCCGTGTCCTGGCTAAGGCGGCAGACAAAAGGTACATGATCTAAATGCACTTCGATACGTGCAACACTGTAAAAAAAGAAGTGTTCACTTGAGCCTGGCCTCCAGTATGACAGAGCCACACATCGATTTCTTGGTGCAGAAAACGTGACATTCACTGCATGCATCGAGTGCATGTCCATTCCACTGAAGCAATTTTTTTTTAATACTATCGATTCTTCGGACTTGCTGCCACATAAACGTGGCATGAATGACTGGACACTGGCGGTTCCTTAGGGCTGACATGCTCACTGAAGAAGTGCTTGGAGTGCTTTTGAAGAATGCAGGAGGTAGCTTGTGCCTGCTCAAGTTCTCTAATGAACAACCTTTCCCAGCAGCATGGAGATACTGGGGGATACTTAAAATCATTAGATGAAGTGTTATTTATGGCTGCTTGAAGACAGTTTTCAAGTTGGGTAAAAAATATGGTTTCATTTGTAATTTTTTGCCATTTGCGAGTCTACTTGATTGACTTTTTGAAGTAAGATGTTTGGATCCACGTGGACAAGTGGCCAATCCATTCTTGGAGGCACTTCTGATGAGGCGAACAAATTGTCATGGTCCCCTTGAGTTCGTCTTAAAGAGATTCAGTCTACTGTAGTTCGAATAGTAAATGTTCAGTGCAAGTCGAATCGAATAGCAAGTGCCATTAGAAAATTATTTGAAATTTTGAATATTCGGACACCCCTAGTATATATATATATATATGTGTGCGTGTGTGTGTGTGTGTTGGGCCATCTGCCTTAAACTTCCTTAAACCTGATGAGCAGTTCCTTAAACTTGATGCAGCAGCTGATGCTAGCACTGCTGCAATTTTATGTCACTCATGAACGTTATACTGGACACATTACTCATTCATTGTTTTAATTTTTGATGCATTGCCATACTCATCATGCAGAAATTGAATGACACACGCGCTTCAGACTTAGAGACTATTGTTAGAGGTTTATGTGCTCACTCAGTGTGAAAGGGATCCTGCAACACTTCTTGATTTCTCTGAGAAAGTGGTGCCAATCAGTCATTGAGGCTTCTGTGAACTTGTGAGCCAAATATTATTGTGCTGCAGCAGTGAATTTGTAGTTTGGTTTTAAATATAGCAGGAAAGCTCCTGCTCGTCTTTTAACAAGTGACGCCACTAGTACCACTGACTAGGTCACTTATCTCGTTCTTGAACAAAACGAACAAATAAAGCATTCCAGATGACCTTTCTGAGGTCATATAATTTCAACCAATGCTATTTCTGCCTCAAGCGATGGAGTTAGTGCCCTAGCGACGTTTGTTGGGAAGAGCAGGTGAATCCCAGCTGTGTTTGTTACCAAATTGTAAATTCCCTGGTGTGCGCAGGGCAATAATATTTTGCTCATGTGTTCACAGTAACCCCCACGGCTGATCAGCATTGTTTTCTGTAGAGGTTCTCAGTGTTGCACATCCTCCTTAACAACTGCGACCTCGCGTGTTCTACCGGCATACTTTATTCCTGGCAAGAAAAATCGTCGCCGGATGCGGTCGTACGTCCTGGAAACACCAAGGTGGCCACCGGTGTGTATGTTGTGGAGCTGTGCAAGCACAGTGGCCCGCACATGCAAGGGAACGACTAAGAGCAGCTCGTGCCCTTCAGATCGCATATTTTGGTGGTATAAGATGCCATCCAAAATCAGGGACATACAAAAGGAAGGGTCCGATGGATGTGCATGGAGGCAACTGATGAGGTCGAGCAAATTTGCGTCACATTCTTGCTCGTGGGCGATGTTGTGGAAGACGGAGGGTGTGAAGATTCCAGCAGGCGCATCATCGGAGCCCGGGGCATTGACAGGGTGCTGAGACAACCACTTGGCGTCCTGGTGTAGTCGGCCATGCTTGTGCACGACTGTGTAGGTGTAGTCTTGAAGACACAGGGCCCAACGACCTAGATGACCTGTGGGATCTTTGAATGGCGAGAAGAAACAGAGGCCGTGATGGTCTGTTGTAACAGTGAAAGGCGGACCATGTAGAGGTTGAATTTCCCCACTGCCCATACAAGTGCTCGTGCTCCGTGATTGAGTAACTGCGTTCAGTGTGGAAAGCAGATGACTGGCATAGGATACTCTGTTATGCCCCTGTTCGCTGGGCTAAAACAGCGCCACTTCTATAGCCACTAGCATATGTGCGGACTTCTTTTGAGGTAG
>JABSTT010004369.1:0-23250 GCA_013339685.2 Hyalomma asiaticum | reverse complement strand
GTTAGGCAGCGCCACTCGAGGCCAAGGCGGCGTGTGTAGAACACACTTTCTTGCCAGGAGGCGTCACGTAGAACGTGAACTTAGATGAGATGGCTGCTGCCCAATAAGCCCTCGCATGCTACCTAAGGCACCAAGTCTGCCGCAACGAGGCCCCAGCTATGAAATAACGAAAGGGAAGGGGTCAAGGGCTCGTTCTTTATTTGTTAGAAACAACTTAATGAGCAAACAGACAATGAAGCCTAGGAAAACATAGGGAAGTTACTTGTGGTATTGCAATTGTGAAGAAAGTAGAAAGGAATTAAAGTGAACGAAAAGACAAACCTGCCCTCGGTGGGACCCGAACCCACGACCTTCGGATGTCGCGTCCGATGCTCTACCAACTGAGCTACAAGGGCGGTCGTCCCCCCGTCCACTTTATTGTGTATTATGTAGGTATTATCCTGGGAGTGTTAGGCAGCGCCACTCGAGGCCAAGGCGGCGTGTGTAGAACACACTTTCTTGCCAGGAGGCGTCACGTAGAACGTGAACTTAGATGAGATGGCTGCTGCCCAATAAGCCCTCGCATGCTACCTAAGGCACCAAGTCTGCCGCAACGAGGCCCCAGCTATGAAATAACGAAAGGGAAGGGGTCAAGGGCTCGTTCTTTATTTGTTAGAAACAACTTAATAACAGAGTAACAGTTATTAAAACGGCGATGGAAACAATTTGGGAAATCACCGACCCGTATCTGTTCAGCCTATTTCTTCGAAAGTACTAAAAAAAGTTATTGATGCACGGATAAGAATTCTGCCTCAAAAGCGCAATGTTCTCACTCGCGGTCGACATGGTTTTAGGAAAAGACGCAATGCTGAAACTGCGCTTCCCGTTCAAGAGAAAGCTGTTCTGGAGCATTTCGAAAATAATATCATGACGCTAGGCGTGTTCTTCGACTTCAGTAAAGCATTCGATGGAGTCAACCATTTAATGCTACTAGATAAATTAGAACGGTATCTTTAGAGGAAACGTGTTGCAGCATATTGAAAGATATTTAAGCTTTCGTTTGCAATACGTCGAACTAAACAAGCATAAAACCAGGCTCTTGTCCATTGAGTCCGGGGCTCCTCAGAGAAGTATAATAGGACCAACATTATTTTTCTTCTTTTTTTTACATATACGATATAGTACAAATATATGACCAATGCCGGTATCTTATAGATGCAGAGAGTTCTCAGCGCTAATATATGGGGCTAGCAAGTGGGGCTAGCCCCACATATTAGCCCCACATATATGGGGCTAGCTTGCCAGCACGGATTCCGCAAAGGGCTATCTACGGTCACTCAACTGAAAGAACTGATTCACGACCTTTCCTTAAGCATCGACCTCCAAAAGCAAGTAGACCTAGTTCTACTAGATTTTTCTAAAGCGTTCGACATCGAAAATTGACACAAAATTCACACAAAATTGGTTAGGAAGCTGGAATGTACAATAGGCAGGGGACAAATTACCAACTGGGTCAAAAACTACCTTGCCAACCGGACATAGTTTGTTGAAGTGAATCATGAATTCTCGGAAATTACCACAGTAACCTCCGGTGTCCCGCATGGCAGTGTGTTTGCGCCAATTTTATTTTTAATATTCATAAATGATCTACCCGACATAGCCAACACTCGCATAAGACTCTTCGCCGACGATTGCATAGTATATCCAGAAATAAATTCACTTGGATATCACGTACTACTAAATCAGTCGCTGAAATCAACAATGGACTGGTGTGACAATTGGCAAATGAGCCTCAATGTAAGCAAATCAGCTGTTATGCGCGTTACCAGACAAACTTATCTGTTTATCCGTATACAGTTAGCAGCACTCAATTGGCAACAGTTAAGGAATATAAATACCTTGGCGTCGTCATATCAGATAATCTTAGATGGAACGCCCATGTTAACTTTATAACTTTCAAAGCTTTAAGGAAACATTTCTTTCTTGGAAGGCGGCGCCATCATACCACGCCAGATATTAAACCACTCGCCTACACCACATTCATCAGGCCCATTCTTGAATATGCAATTGTCTCCTGGTTTCCGTATACAAGCAAACTAAGAAAAAGCTAGAGAGAGTACAGCGAAAAGCAATTAGGTTTATTTACAACAAGTACAAAATTACTGACTCACCGTCGCAGCTACTAACGAGAGCCGGATTGCTTACTTTAGAAAATCGCGCCAAACTAGCTCGTACGAAGCTATTGTATCAATTATTCCATCAGATGCTGCGTATAGATTCCTCCCGCTACTTGATTACAGCCGATACAAGAGAGGCTCGTTTTAAGCACCCCTTAACACTGTGAAAATACCGTTTCAACACTGAGTGCTTCAGATCTTCGTTTTTTCCTGCTGAAATTAGAGAATGGAACGACCTACCTTCACATATCATTCTAGTCCATCACTAGACACGTTCTTACAATCCTGAGAAACTCACAAGCTTCATAGTCATGATTCCTTAGACGCTCCTAAACAAGGGTTCAACAATATCACGTCGACCTCATTACTTATCCTCCTATTTAAGCTTTATTACAGCGTAAGCTGTTATGAGATCACAACAACGTTCGTTTTTGCGCCGTAGTTGTCCGCCGCCGCCGCCGGTGTCCGTAACCGCTATCGCTGCAAATTTTAGAAAAAATAACCAGGACCGACGAGTATTCCAACTTGTCCTCTGCCTGGATTCGAAGCCAGGCTCTCTGCGTGGCAGTCGAGCGTTCTACGACTGAGCTACGCCTGTGGTTGAAGAATCATCGCTAAAAGACCTAAACAGGTATAACGTCTGCCGCGGAATCGCATTAACAAACGTAATGTTACGTTGAAAATAGTAATCCGCCGCTACACGACGCGAAAATGGATTGTATAACGAGGTCGAGGAATCATTTGAAAGAACACAGGGCTGCATGCTTTGTAGCTCTGAACCCATTACGGAGGCACTGGTAATTATGGCGCAGTGGGTACTTCCCTACTTGGCAAAATGATAAGTTATGGCGCAGGAGATACCTACCACTTCTACTTGCACTAGTTTCCTCAAGCGTTTAAAGTGGCCTCTAAGAAAGTAGCTCCTCCAGCTTACGCTGTCACTGTCCTGCGGTTCCGCGCAGGCCTGGCTCTTTTTTCTTTTTTGTAACGCTCCCGCTTCATGTTTTGTATGATGTCTTTATGACATGCATGTTGGATTGTGTATTTGATGTTCTTTTGGCATTTTTCCGGTGTTACACATTTTCCGTAAAACAACGAAACAGTATTACTTCCACTATTTAAAGGATAGTTCCCAAACTTGTAAAATTGTTTCTGCCAATTGCATTTCTGTATTTTTTGTCATTTTTGTATTCTATGCTTTTTGCCCTTCCTGCAATAATCCCTATTGGGATTGGAAGTATGTTTAAATAAATAAATAAATAAATAAATAAATAAATAAATAAATAAATAAATAAATAAATAAATAAATATGTGCCTAAGGCCACAGCCGTTTGTCAACAAGAATATATATGGTGTCAAAGAAATAGGCTGAACCTAAATGAATCTAAAACGAAGTGCTTCTTGCTTCGTACTCGGGGAACTGCTGAAATTGAAACTGCAACACAACCCTAAGACATTACAACATAAATATTGCAAAATTTGTACAAGTACACGGGGTCGTTTTCATGGAACTTATGTCGTGGAATGAGGATATAAAATCCCTACTCACCAATTTGAGCGAAGCTGCGGGCGTGTCAAGTCGTTTTCGTCGCATTCTTCCGGCTAATATTAGAAGGACTTTAAACTACTCCTAGCTGAGTTCTCACTTGTATTACTACGCTACGGTATGAGGAAACAAAACACGTAAATATACATAAACTTGCCTTATCGCAGAAAAAGGCACTACGGTCGATCGATAACGCCCCGTTTCCGGAACACACAGAACGAATTTTCGTAAGCATTGAATGAGCTCGGACAAAATTTACGTTCACAAATTGTTAAAAACGTATGAAAAAGCCAAACTTGTTAAAATTCATGTTTTTAGACCTAGCAAACTTAAAAGAAAGCACAGTGCAGTATCCTTTTAGGTACGAGTCTCCATTCGAAATTATCTTCTCCCGCACCGATTATGGCACAGGAAGGATACGACGCACGTAGCCATTTACAATGAACGAATTCCATACACGAGATATGGATATATTAGCACTAACGAAAACGGAAATATTCGAGCTTTGTGTGGTGTAGAAATTTCAGTACCTTGAACGGGTCATTTCGACTCGTAATCATGCCAAAAAGTTCTGATTTTGACTGCTAACGCCATCAAGCCATGAACGTATTATTATATTATCTTTTTGTATATTATGAATCAATTCTTGGTACACTTCATGTACTTTGTGAAACGGTTTACCCTGAAATTGTGAAGCTGTACAAGGAAAACATTCTGTGTATGTTTCATTTCCTGTATATATAGTTTCCTGCTGTACACGGGGCAGGAGCTTTTCAACAAAGCGGATTTTTCTCCTGCCCCCTGTTCTCGTGTTCTCGTTGAACATGCAAAAAGAGAACTAAAACATTGATTGGCCGACTGATTAATTATAATTAATAATAATATTAATTATTTGATTGATTGATCGCTTTGTGAACACGGAAGGCTCACGTGATATGGTGGGGACTTTGCAAGCAGTGCATTGCGGAAGCAGGAGCAAAAACACTGCGTGCATCCTTTGGCGTGTAGTCCAGGAGGACCACCCCTGAGGAGAGGAGGGGAACGCAGGCACGCGGTGTTGTGCTCGGTATTGTGACCGCTATGGTGCCAAGCAGCTTCTTCGTACGTTTAAAGATACGTGATGACGTAGATCACGTAGCGCACACGAACTATGTGGTGTTCTTTCCCAATTTCCGAGCCATGTGAAAGGTTCCTCTATACGGAACGCAAAACTTGCGCGGGCACCGCGGATCACGGATGAAGGCGCCTTTCGCAATCCTTTTGTTAAGCTTAAGCTCCCACTAGAACGTTAAAAATAAGTAAATAGATAAATAAATAAATAAATAGATTCTTCGGATGTGAGCCTGCTCGCTCAGCGGAATACATGCCTGCAGACGTTTCTTCATTTTTTTACCGTATTTGTCTATTGTAGTAGCCCCCTGACAAGATTGAACTTCTTTCTGCAAGATGGGCGCTCAGGGCGCATTCATCATTTTCGATGAAAACACATTTGCCTTTGCTACGCGCCCTCGCTTCTTACGAACACATCTTTGCTCTTCTTGTTACATGAGTCCTTTTTTGTCAAAAGCTGGGGATTCGCTCCGTCTTGGCCGACGGTGCACAGCTCAGCTGCTCGAGCGATTGGCTCGAGGAAGTTTCATCCCGGCAATGCGATGGGCTCTTCACGCGCGGTGATGTCGCGGCTATGTTGCCACCGTTCGCATAATAAATTGTTTTTCCTTATATTCAGGTATGCCGCCTTCTTCAGCTTCGCGCCCTACAACTGAAAAACCTGCCCGAAAGAGCGTGAGACTGACTCTGACAGCAAACAGCTCGCAATTCGTGCTTGCGTAGATGTCCGCATACGAGTATATTCAAGGCAGAGCCCTCTTCTTTAGATCTACAAAAAAAGTAAAACGAAATGCAGACACTCACCACCAGTATTCCGAGCGTGTATATGAAACTTTGTCGTTAGAAGCGAACTTTATTTCATACATTTCCTATGAAAAAAAGAACAAAGAAAAAGTGTAATTTATGATTGAGCAGCTGAACAATGCCATGTCTTACAGCGTACATTGGCTCACTTCTTTGTTTAGAAGCCCATTAGCTATATGTTTCATCTGTGTACAAAAATAAACAAAAGAAATACTGTATCGCATCGACGGACAAGTTCCAGAGTAGCGTGGTGCAAATATTCAGCAAGTTATCCCCAAGGACACGTCCTTGTGACGATTACTCAGCGAGAAAAGGGCACAAATACGTAACAATGCAATGAGCATGCGATGGTGGTACGAGTACGTTGTATAGAATTCCGCGAAATAATATAAATTTTTGACTAAGCAAACAACCGCAACAGCACCAAAAATTCTACGCAGGGCGGTGTATCCGAAAAGATATTCAACTTCGTGCATTTACTTCGTGCCCGGGCGGAATGTAAAAATACAATAATTCAACAATCGCGCAGCTTTCCTTCTCCGCCTGCCCAGACAGACACACGGAGAGATTCATTAGAAAAGACGAGGGGTCCGCCTGAATCAGTGTTCCAAGCTGCTACTCGGCGCTGGGGGAAGGGTAATGTGCGTAGAATAGAAGATATCACTTGGATTATGAGATCGAAGATGGCGGTCGAAGCACATGCACGGACCTATTTACCTATTTACCTCTTCAAGTTAAATAGGTAAATATTTACATGTAAATATGTAAGAGGCACTTTACTACAAGTTCTCTATGCAATCTTCATATTGACTCCACAGGTGTTTCCGTTTTTTTTCCATATCTAACACACATTCCACAAGGTCAAAATGTCAGATTTAGCCTTGGGCATGGTAAATGAGTTCCGCGGAATTTCGCATGGTCGAGTATCGATTACAAGGGGGTAAAATAACACGTACTCGTTTGTAGAAGAAAGCTGCAAGGAAAAGAAAAAAATTGACAGCATATCCACGGAGTGAATGATGATGAGTGGGCGAAGCTCCGGAGATTCATCGTAGATCGTGCCGAGTTCCGGATTAATTTAGTTAACGCGCACGCTACGAATCCTTATGGTTCAACTACGCACAAGTGAAATCTCCCACCGGCACTTCATTGCAAGTCAGGATCCAGTGCCTATAAATATATATATATATATATATTGGAGAACCGTTCACCGGCCACCCATATATATATATATATATATATGGGTGGCCGGTGAACGGTTCTCCAACGCGAGCAGCCGGTATTTCTCAATCAATAAACTCGCTAGAAGACGCTGCCTGCGCCAACGTTGTCTCTCGCGGGTGAGGGCGCGTTCTCCTTCTTTGCGAGCTGGTAGAGCGTTCATCTAAGAAAGAGCGTTTCCATAGTCAACGCGCGCCTTTCGCTCTCTCTCTCTCCCTCTCTGTCTCTCTCTCTGTCACATAGCAGCAGATGGCAGAGTGAGAGAGCTCGCGCACTGGGAGGCACGCGCCGAGGGCGAGCGCGAGCATCCCGGCGGCGCGAGGTGGCTGATACATACTACTACTACTACTACTACTACAGAGGAGGGAACGACCCACACCCTAAGGAGCTTCGCCCCTAAAGAGTCCAGCAGATCCCACGCATTGTAGGAATCGGTGTCATGCGAAGCAGTCAGCGTGGGCACGGCGAAAGCGCTTGGCGCAGGCCATTCACCATGCGGCGCTTTTTCTTCGTGCTGGCTCTGTTGCTAACAGCGCATGCGGCTTCGCCTGCCGCTTTGCAAACGCCGGTTTCAACATGTGATATCTGCGATAAAGCTCCGGTGCACAGCGTCATTACTGACCTGCCCCCTTATCGAAGCCATGGATTCACTGACGCCTCTTGGCTCAAGCCATGGATTCATGACGTCACCAGCCTCTGTCCCTATACTCTACCACACCCGAGGATCTTCAGTGGGCACGGCGAAAGAGCTTGGCCCAGGTCATTCACCATGCGGTGCTTTTTCTACGTGCAGGTTGGTCATAACTGTTCGATACGTAGTGATGATCGATATTTAGTGGTTTTGCCGTGCCCCAAAGTTCTTATAAGTATAGCTTATGATTGTTTTTGTGCTTGAGAATTGATGATGTGTGCTGACGTCGAAGAAAAACCCGGGCCAACTGTTGAAGAGATGTTTAAATCATTAATGGATGGAGAACAGGCAATAAGAAATCATATAGCGGCCTTGGAAACGCGCCTTAAGACTATAGAAAAAGCTGTCAATAGTTATGAGAAGGGTTTGACTCATTTGGAAGAACACGTAAAAACAAGCGCAGCTGCAAGCTTGGTCGCAAGTGTACGCAAAATGGAAGAGCCCCGCCACGGTGGTCTAGTGGCTACGGTACTCGGCCGCTGATCCGAGGGTCGCGGGGTCGAATCCCGGCCGCGGCGGCTGCATTTCGATGGAGGCGAAATGTTGAGGCCCGTGTGCTGTACGATGTCAGTGCACGTTAAAGAACCCCAGGTGGTCAAAATTTCCGGAGACCTCCACTACGGCGTCTCTCATAATCAGAACTGGTTTTGGGATGTTAAACCCCACAAATCAATCAATCAAATCAATCAAAATGGAAGAGACAGTCAGTTGACCGCGAGCCCAATTGATCGATCTTGAAGATCGCAGTAGGCAGTTAAATCTGATAATTTTTAGCATTGCAGATATTCTCAATGAAACTGTGTTGTTGTTAGGCGATCAAGTTATAAACAAACTGGTTTCCGAAAAAATGGGCGTGAACTGCACGTCGGTGGCTAGAATACATAGGTTAGGAAACAGTTTAGGGGGCAAGCCGAGGCCGATTATCGTTTATTTTCAGGATTACGCTGAAAAAAACACAGTCATGAAGAATTCACGAAAATTAAAAGGGACAGCCATCTCTATCCAGGAAGGCTACTGCGCAGATACAAGGCGGACACACAAATTGCTTTGCGATATTGCGAAGGCAGAAAAAATAGCGGGAGAAGGGTCCAGCTGATACACGACAAGTTCAGAATTGATGATCAGCATTTTTATTGGAATGATACAACAAACTCGCGGAAGAACACCTCTCCAGATGACAACTCGGGGCGCCACAGAAAGCATACCGGGACAATGTACTGAGACCGAAGCTAGCGCTTAAAGGCACATCAGCTCCGCGTTCTGTCGTTCAATTCAAGAAGTATTGTAAGTACAGAAGATAAGTCAGAAGATTTGCTTTTGTTATATGATCCCCATGTTTGCGTCATTTCGGACACTTGGTTACATGAAGCCATTCGCGATGCTGAAATCGTTCCACGGAACTGTCACCTGTATCGGAAAGATAAGGGTTATCATAGCGCAAAGGGTTTTGCTGCCCCATGAAATGACTATCATTCTTAGCATGTGGACGTGAACTGGCCAAAAATCCCGTTTAGACAGAGCGGACAGATACCATTTTCTTGTCGTCGTATATTGCGTGCCACTGGGTCCCTTGATCACATTTTACGTGTTAAGGTTTGTAACGAAGGCCAATATTCAAAATAATATTAGTGAAGGCCGGCATAGAATTTATACTATTCTGTTTTATCACAGCGCGTTCTTATGTATAGAATCAATGCCAACCGATATTTCATTATGTTACTCCCACTAAGATCTGCATGTATACGCTCGTACAATTATTCATTGTAGTGCATTTCTTATGGTAATCACATTTCCTGTATGTTTTCAAACGTTGTATGACTGTGCACTTCGCTAACAGTCGCTTCTGCTATTCTTCCCCTCTAACAGGCTGCCTCAACAAGGTAGTTCCTTCTTCCGTTTGTTTCGGCCCTTCGGGAATACGTATTGCTAAGTAGACCATTGCTGATTCTTTGGATTAGCTGGTTCATGCTTGAAACGAAAAGAAGTGCTCAATCAAAAAAAGAAAACGACGGATTCTTTATTTATTTATTTATTTACTTATTTATTTATGTATGGTACCCTCAGGGTCAATAGACATTACAGAGGGGAGTGGTAAAAGATTAAAACAGTACTGTAAGTGCAAAGAGACAATACAACGTAATAATAGTTAATGATAGTAGCAATGAGCAGCTCTGTCGCCCCAACTGAAGTTTAAGCGCCTGTTCTATGTGCCTCTCGTGCCCGTTGTCCGTGTTGTCTTGCTTTCTCCTTTCAAGCACTCTCTCATTTCTTTTTTTGCAAGGATGTATTGACTGGTTCAAGGAACAGGATACTTCAACTGCACATTTCTCATAATCAAACATACGTGCCTGCCTTCGATCTCAATAACTTGAAGCTCACAAAATACTCAGCGTTTGGTTCAAAGGACGCCATCTCTGTGCCTTAGCAAGAGGCCTGAGAGATGCCTAGACACGACTGATTCATTATTTGCCTTCAACATATGCCACAGGCAAGCAGGAATATTCCCTGCTGGATCCGTACAGGAGATACACCTAGCCTTCCTCCCAATTACGTATCCTTGTTTTTGATTGCGCCAAGATTTTGCTCCATCTACGTAATTTAGGCGTTGATTGCTCATACGAGACACGTACATGCGGGACACAGATGCTGCGCACTCAGCATTCGCTGAACCAGCAACCACTTCTCCCAGTGAGTCGGTGACGTCGTACATTTATTCCTGTGTGAAACAGGAGCGGCAGTGCGATGCTGTGATTACGCCGTATGTTGGCCACACCGCTCTTGTTGCGGCGTGATGTGCTGAATAGTGTGCTTCGTGGACGCTTCCAGCATGGTGTCAAGTATACCACGTACCAACACGGATAACGCTGTTGTCCGATTAGTTTACTTCAGGAGTGTTGTATGTTGGGCTAGTTGGTGTTTAGGTTAGTTTAAGAGCTCAAGCAAACGGGAAGTAGGAAGTAGAGCATAAGGGGGTAGCCATAGCGCCGGGCGACCCTTCGAAAGAAGGCACTTCGATAGCCCTTCTTTTAATAGCGGATTGTTTAGGGGCTCGCCATGTCCCGTTCTGGTGTCCACTGTCGCGCAAGGGGGAAAAGCCGACCCACTCTTGCCCTTGACCAGCGCTGTTGGCCCAAGCCCTAAGCTACATTACATTTATTATGCAAAGTGAAAGAATCCCGGCCGCGGCGGCTGCATTTCGATGGAGGCGAAATGTTGAGGCCCGTGTGCTGTGCGATGTCAGTGCACGTTAAAGAACCCCAGGTGGTCGAAATTTCCGGAGACCTCCACTACGGCGTCTCTCATAATCACAGCTGGTTTTGGGACGTTAAACACCACAAATCAATCAAACAAAGTGAAAGACAGAGACAAAGAAAGCCCTGTTGTCTGTCGCCTGTCAGAGGTTATAGAGGACAAAGCGCACTTGCTCCTGCCCTTGGCCTATAGTCGTGGCCTCAGCATGCTGCTACACTTTTGTGATAGTGATATTTGATAGTGACAGCGAACTTGAAACGCGTGCCAGTTACGTCACGCTTAACGATGAAAGAACAGCTTCGCTGTCCCCACTGCTTCCACAGCGTTGCACTGGCTTGAATTTTTCCACTATGTGACTGCTGCAGCAGGTACCCTTTCACTGTGTTCTCTCAGACATCCTTCTGCAATAGAGCACATGATTACAGGACACCGAAACAACAGACATATGGTGGGACACACGTACCCGCGGAGTACTGAGAAAAAAAATGGGCAGATCCCACGTGCAGTGGGAATCAAGGAAATGCGAAGCACGCATAAGGAACGCAAAATGGATCTGCACTGCCGTCTCGCTATGCCGAGTTTGGTGCATAGCAAGTTAACGAAACGGCCACAAGAGCACCGAGACTGTGGCATGTAAACCATGCCGCTCATACACGCATGCCATGGTTCCAACGTTATGACTTGTCATTTACTTCGTCATGCAGTCGCGTTGTGCCATAGCAATTTTTGGTATACAGCCCTTTAAGGAAACGAGTGGCATGTAGATCATGCCGCTAATGACATGCATGTCACGATTTTCATGTTATGACCTGTCATTTATGATCGTCATGCAGTCATGTTGTGCCAAACCAATTTTCGTATAGGCTCCGTGCAGTCGAGTTTTCCATGTGCGACATCAGCGCCAGAATGCACTGCCTGGCGGAGAGAAGAAGCAAAATTGGGCAGACTGTGACAAGGAAATGCGCGAACGCTGTTGTTGTTGTTATGTGGGGTTTAACGTCCCAAAACCAGCTCTGATTATGAGAGACGCCGTAGTGGAGGGCTCCGGAAATTTCGACCACCTGGGGTTCTTTAACGTGCACTGACATTGCACAGCACACGGGCCTCAACATTTCGCCTCCATCGAAATGCAGCCGCCGCATGCGCGAACGCGATGCGCGTCTCCAACTCTATAGCAGCAGCGACCACCCGTCCCACCTTGTTTCATTTCCTTTGAGACGCGCGCTCCAAACCTGCGGCAAACTGTTCCAAAGGGCGACGCCGCGAGCGTTCGTGTGGTTCGCAGCACGCCCGGAAAGCAGCGAAGAAACGCGCGCGTCGCTGTCGCCTCGGTTTCCACCGTGCGCGACTTAGCCGTCCGACGAGAGCTACGTAGCGCCCTCTGGTCAGTAGACGGAGCCCATACATCCCATTAACGAAACGGCAGTATAGCGCCAGGACCATGGCATGTAAATCATGGCGGTCATGACACGGGTGTCATGATTCTAATGTTATGACCTGTCATTTACGTTCGTCATGCTGTCGTGTTGTGCCATAGCAATTCTGGTATACATCCCATTAACGAAACGCCTGGCATGTAAATCATGCCGCTCATGACATGCATGTCATGATTTTCATGTTACGACCTGCCATTTATGTTCGTCAGGCAGTCATGTTGTGCCATACCAATTTTCGCATACATCCCATTAGTGAAACGGCCAAGAGAGCACCAAGACGGTGGCATGTAATTGATGTCGCTCATGACATGCATGTCATGATTTTCATGTTATGACCTGTCATTTACGTTCATGATGCAGTCATCTTGTGGCATGCCAATTTTCGTATACATCCCGTTAACGAAACGCGTGGCATGTAAATCATGTCGCCCATGACATGCATATAATGATTTTCATGTTGTGACCTGTCAGTCATGTTCGCCATGCGGTCATTTCGTGGCATACCAATTTTCGTATACATCCCATTAACGAAACGGCCAGGAGAGCACCAAGGCCGTCGCATGTAAATCGTGTCGCTCATGACATGCATGTCATGATTTTCATGTTATGACCTGTCATTTATGTTTGCGATGCAGTCATGTTGTGGCATGCCAATTTGCGTATACGTCCCATTAACGAAACGCGTGGCATGTGAATCATGTCGCCCATGACATGCATATAATGATTTTCATGTTGTGACCTGTCAGTCATGTTCGCCATGCAGATATTTCGTGGCATACCAATTTTCGTATATATCCCAGTAACGAAACGGCCAGGAGAGCACCAAGGCCGTCGCATATAAATCATGTCACTCATGACATGTCATGATTTTCGCGTTATGACCTGTCATTTATGTTTGTGATGCAGTCATGTTGTGGCATGCCAATTTGCGTATATGTCCCATTAACGAAATGCGTGGCATGTAAATCATGTCATTCATGACATGCATGTCATGATTGTCATGTTATGACCTGTCATTTATGTTCGCTATGCAGTAATATTGTGGCATACCAATTTTTGTATACATCCATTAACGAGACGACCAGGAGAGCACCAGACTGGGATTTTCTCTTTACATCAAGTCTTCTGTCAGTGTATACGACGCTTGTGTTGTAATTCAATGTGCATCAGCCAGGAACTCATCAAAATTGCTACGCTGGCCTCGACTGTTCTGCCAAAAAATTATCGTGATATCTTTATTTCACTTTTAAATCTTTGAAATAGTGTCATGCGATCAGGATTCTTATTTTTGCTAGACGCTATTTAAATTACTTAGGAGTGAAAGAAAAGAAAAATAGCTCGGAAAGGAAATTCCGACTCTTAATGTTGCCCCTTTTGGTACCGCAAAACCTACCAGTGTAAGGAAGTGAGCAGTAGTGCTTTCATTCTGATTTACAACCCGTTCTGCAAGGCACATTGCGCCATTGTGCCTCGTTGAAACCGCTGATAACCCTTTTCAGCCCGACAAAAATATAAAGGACTAATCGGTAATTTTATCGAATATTATTACTAATTGCCGCATACTAATAGCATTTTGAAAAGTAAAAAGACAACAATCGGCATATTTGACATAGAACACATACCCGCACATATGTGTGGGCTGGGCTTTTATTCATGTGAACCATGCAGCAAGGAAGCAATCAAAAGCTGCTCGACTTACAGCAGAAAGTACGTTGTTAGCGCTGTGTGTGGAACACTTTAAAACAGTTTTTGTCACTTGAAAGGCACAAGTAGACATTGCATTTTTCGCAACGCGTTCGAGTGCGAGAAGTGCACCCTGGAAGCCTGCAGCAACGTGCAGACGACAAGACGTCCACTGATGGCCAGTGGTCATATGAGTCCAAGCGTTTGTCCACGCCAGGCATCTTCGCAGCTCCAGGGGATCTCTCGGTAGAATGATTTGGTTGCACGTTTTCGTTGTTGCTTTCGAGTCTCTTGCGTTTGGGTGACGCGCAAAGTGCCTCAGCGACAGCAAGCCGAAAGTCCAAGAGGCTCATTGTGTTGCGTCTGAGCACCGCATCTTTTCGACAGGCGTCCCTGTATTCTAACCAGCAGTTGGCAATTGCCAGATCTACCATGTGCAAACTGACCTGCAAGGTCCACATTTTAGTTTTGACTGCCACTCTGTAATATTCAATTAGTTGATCACAGGTATCAACACCTCCCATGCTCGCATTGTAGCGCCTGACGACTTCCGGTGCGGGCACATCGATGTACTTCTTCTCCTTTTTGGACCACCGCTTCACAGGTTCGACATTTGTGGCACCGGCACAAGTCGAAGCCAGTAGCACTGTCCTGCTGTCTTTCCACTTGACAATTGCTACTTTCTCATCGTTTCGAGTGAGTTCATCAAGGTCTCCTTGCTTCATTTCTGAATCGCTTCTGAAGCGGACACTACGCACTCGGTTCGCCATGATAGTACCCGTGCCATCAATGCCGTTCTTGAGCAGTTCGTCCAGAAGAGGGATGGTGGTGAAGTACCTGTCAAAAAATATCGAGGATTTCTCAGGCAATGTGCGGACTAGTCTCAGCACAGCGTTCGGGCCCAAGCCAAGTGACGTTTCAGCAAGGGGAGTGGACTTCCCTTGATAGATCTCAAAGTCCATTACTAAACCCTCAGATGTGGTTACAACAAAATTTTTCAGCCCGAGTGGTCTGGGCTTTCCTTTCACATATTGGCGGAGAGGACACCTACCAGTAAACGGTATTATTTGCTCATCAACTGAGTAGCAACGGGGAGCTCTCTCCGGTTGTTTGCATCGGTTCCTTACCGCATCAATTATTGGCTGAACTTTCCAAAGCCTGTTCACGTCGTCTGCTTCTCGAGGTTTTTCGGTGTCAACGAAGTGCAGACTTGACCGTAGCTTCTTGAATTCTTCGCGTGTCATTACGCTACTGATGAGATCAAAATGGTACCCTCTTTTCCAATACATGTGCAGCTGCGGAAATCGAATGCAGCCCATGACTAAATGCATACCGAAGAGCTGCTTTACCTTTTGCGCGGTCGCTTGCAGAGCTTTCCCATGCTTTGACATGTGGTACATATTGGTCTTTTCAGCAGCATTTTCAAAAAACTGTTCGCTAAAATACTCTGAAAAGTACGTCAGTGGACTTTTGACATCGACCAAAACATCGGCCCTTTCAACGGCTCCAGGCGGGTCAGGCTTTTTGGGGAATGGCTTCTTCATCCAAAAGGTGCGACCTCTACTGTTGCTCGCAGGGGCTGTTGACTGGTCACCAGAGGCAGAAGGTGCAGGAACAGAGTGACCAATATCTTCATCATTGTCACTGTCACTGTTACTTTCACCGCCGGGTTGATTTGATTTACGATTTTGAATTTCTGCCAGCTTCGTCGTCATCGTCACTACTGAATTCGATGTCAGAGCAATCCAGGAGCTTCAAAATTTCTTCCATATCATTTTCGTCCTCTGGATTGAAAATTCCTGCAGGTGAAAACAGTGCGAAATTTTTGCATCACCACAACAAAAGCTCGTTGCCTAAGTTAACTGACAGCTGTGGCGTTGAAATATTGCACCAAAAACCTGACCAAAAGATTTTGATCCTCACTGTGATTCATGAAACGTGATAAACGAATAAAATGTTACACGTATACACCTCTGCGACGCTAAATGTAGTTCCTCACGGTTTCAGATACGGCTGTTGTTTCATGCAATCACGGAATCAAGAATTTGTCCACTAATGGTAATCAGAATTCACGCAACGTCACATCGTGTCGCTAACTTGACGCATAAGTAAACACCATAAAACACCTACAGGGGAGACACCAATACGACTCGCAGAAATTTTTTCGGAATAAAAAGATATGCCGCGCTGTCACAACAGCGCGCGAGGGCGCCAACTTTCACTGTACCGCGACGCATTTCACGACAACAAACGCCCAGCCCGCACAAACGTGCGTGTGGCTTTTTGGCGCGTGACGACAAAACGCCCGCGATGAGAACGAGAAAATATATTAGTGCTACATGCTTCCCGACGTCTTAAAATTGCTATTCTATAGAAGTTTTTCCGAAAAAATACGAATATCAAGAACCAATGCTTACTTAGGTTTCGGAGGCAGCTGGCGTGGACGTACATGCTGAGACGCCATATTTGTTTGAGCAATTCCTCGCCCTCTGGTGGTCAAATTCATGAACTATTGAAAATGAGATATTCTCCGGGGCATTGGCATTGCTGACAGAGGTCTCCGAAACCGAAACTGAAGTAGGTACTGTTCAGTGACTGTTTTTCTTAACCCACACGTTTTTGTGGGCTGGGCCGTAAAGGGATAAGGCGCAAACGCCGTAAATTTTGTGCTCCTTCTGCGCCATAAAGATATTGTTGCGACCGAAACGCCGGAGACGAGCCGGCGCCACCAGATGCGCTTTTGTCGCGGCAGCACAACCGGAGATGAGACGACGGATGTCTCGAAAGCCGAAAACAGGAAACGAGCCGAGCGGCGGTAACGACTTCAAGGTTACCTCAGCAGGGGTGGCGACTGATCTTCACGGAAAGGGGTCCTGCTGTCGTCGTATGGTCCGGCTGCGATAAGGATTGCCTCGGAGACCTTCGTAATTAAAGGGGCGGTCCAATACCTTCTCACCTTTCAGACCTTCGTCATGGCATTGGAGGAGAAACGTCAACTGGGTCCTTCCTACAAGACGTCACAGGACGAGGCGGACTATTTATTCAACGGGAGAACCTCGGCAGTGACATTCGGCATTCGAGATTCGGCAGTAAGTTACCAAATATGCTGTAAATAAACATTGTAAATGCTTATCACTCCTAACTCTCCTCGTACTCTTCCCTCCTATCCTACATGTGGACTCCTGGCCTGGAGGCCACACGAGTCCACGACAATACCCACTCATGGCGGTTTATATTTGCGCCCGTCACTGTGGGATTGAAAAGACGCAGAGACGGGGTTCTCAACTGGACAGACCAAATACTGCCACCTGGGTGTGTTTTCTGTTTAACGTCCACTCGACGGCAGGCAATTTTCATTCCGCCTCACATCGCTGACAAGCGTATTTTGCCGTCGAAGAGGCGAGTCTTGTTTATGTGGTTGTGATGGGGTTCTTTGAAGTTAGATGTGAACGCACGTTGCATCTTACGACGGCAACGTGTTCAAGAATACGGCGAAGCTGTTTTCTGTGAAGACTTTATGAAAACACAAACGAACACGAACACAGAACAACCAACACAACAACTAAGCAAACCGCGACACTCTCGAGCAGGAAAGAAAGACAACGAGCATGCAAACGAACGCGTCAGTTTGGCCATCGTGAAACAGTCTCACCGAGGCTGCATGGCTGACGCGTGGAAGAAGTCCACGCAGGCGAGGCGTCAGTGCGGACGGGAGGTCTCGCTGTCGTTTGATGAACGGTGCTGCGTCACGTCTGATGCTACTGCGGTGGGGGCCAGGGACGGAGACGAGGAGGACGACGGGCACCGAGGTCACGGGAGGCGTCGCGTTGCCGCTCGGGGCTGGAAGGAACAATGCAGCACTCGGGTCTACGCCCGACGGTGCTGCCGGAAGCTTGGGCGGCTCGTCAGGCGACGGAAGGAGACGACGTCAGGAGCTCTTTTCCAAGCGGAGCCATACACCCCGACTCTTGGCACCCGCCAGCCACTCGGGACTACGCCGCGACCGTGGTTCTGGCGGAGATCTCCCCTGGCACGTCCGCCCTGCTGGAACGCCGCCTCGCTTCTCCAATATGGCGCCTTCACGTGCGCGCTCCACGCGCCACGCTCCGTCTTTACTCCTTGCGGCTGCATTTCTCTGCCTGTTCTCATCTTCCTCACCGGCTCACGTGCTGAGCCGGCGCTTGTTCGTGGCCGCTCTTTCCATTGCGGGTTCGCCACAGGAACAAACATCACAGGCGCGCACGTCTCCCATGACACGAGCCCCCCTTTCGATAAGTTTTTTTTATATATATATAAAAAAAACTTCGGCTAAGTGCGCGCTTTTGATGCACCACACTTGTCCAGCACACAGAGGAGACAGTTCACAGCACACAACACACAGTTCTAATATGTAGTCCAAACTAACAAACTCCTATTTACAGGTTCACAATGTGCAATTTTTCCAAGTGGCTTTTTTTAATAGACCGCAACTGCGTCTGGGCAATCAGCGAGATATTCTCTCCGGGCGCCCTTTGCTATTTTTTTAATGCGCATGCTCGTATGCGGGCGGCCGTTAGTCTCATTGATTTGCGTCGATGGCGAAAACTTTCGTGCGATAATTGGTATTGCTTAAGCGTTGTGTGTCCAGTAGAGCATTTTCATTTTTTGCTCTGTAATGTTGTGTACGCTACGTGCTTCACATTTCCCGAAGCATTTGAGATTTTAATGTGATCGTGCTTTCTGCATGATGCTATCAGCACTGTAGCAGCAGCAGTTTAGTTCACGTGTGAAATTATTACGAATTTAGACTCTCAACTGCTCTGTGTGGTACGCAGTGGCACTACTTTCCCTCCACCATAACAGCGTATTGGCTATAACACTCGGCTGTTGATGCGAAGGTCGTAGGATCGAATCCCGGTCACGGCGACTGCATTTCGATGGAGGGAAAATGGTGCCCGTGTACTGTGCGATGTCAGTGGGCGCCACGTGGTCAAAATTTCCGGAGCCCTGCACTACGGCATCTGCCATAAACATATTGTGGTTTTGTGACGTACAACATGCTTAATTGCTATTATTAGCATTGGTTTTCCAGAACCACAGCTTGGCTATGTTGGTAGATAACGGTACGAGTTGTCGGTACATGATCGCAAGAAAATACAAGCGCTCCCGTTTAGCCTAAGCACTCTTTGGGCTTGTGATCACTCCCACCCCAAAATACCTTTCGTCATCCCCTACGCGCACGGTTTCGCGCACCCTTGAAAAAAATTGGTTGTAAGGTGAAAGTGGACGCCGTTTTCTCGGCGCTGGTTCGGCCTTCCGGCCTTTGCCAAAAAGGAAACGCGTAGGCAAAGCCCAGGTAAGTCTGCCCGTTAATACCCCTGTCACACGAGGCAACCTAAGTGCACATTTAGCGAGTGCACTTACGCTCACAGAGTGCACTTACGCTCACGCGCTGCTACACGAGAAAGTGAAGTGTGCTTTGGAAGTGTGCATTCCCCTAGCGGACGTGGCCGCAAACTGCCCGAGGGTGAGAATAGCGAGGTCTTTTTGTTGAAATATGATTTGTTTTAATACATAGCAACATTTCTAATAACGAAAACAACGTTTTGAAAACACTACGGACGCCGTGTTATGCATTATAGTATTTGCTTGCAAGCCACTGCTACCGAGGCTACACACTCCGTCGCCGCGAAGTGAGTTCGGCGAACGCACTCGCCTGCAAGTGCGCTTTGCAGCGAGTGTCACTAAACGTTCCCGTGTGACAGCGTGCGAATGACACTAGCGGCGAAGTGCACTCTCTCAAAGTGCACTTAAGTTGTCCCGTGTGACGGGGTATTAAACACACGGCTCTGTCCATCACATGCAAGGAGCGTGTCGTGTGTTGAAAGTCGCTCACGTGCGCCAAGGTGTGCGTTGTTCAGACAGGCAGAATTATCGCTGCTCTAAGAAGGATGCTGGCCACCTTGCCTTCCACAGCAGCGACTGTGAATGAGCGCCAATGCTGAGGCAAATGGATGTAGTGAGCGATGCGAAAAGCAGGTTGGCAAGGGAAATTCTAGAATCGGATGAGATTTCGAAGCAAGGAAAATTGCGCTAATTTTCCATCGGTTGTTCTATCTGATAAAGAAAAAAAAAGGGTTTTGGATATGGATATCTGGCATTCTTATTGTTTGTTATCAGATCGGTGCGGCTCTTGACTGATGCGTCCGGAATGTAATGTGACGTTTCTGAAGTGTGTCGTGTGCCTCAGCGCATGCGCTGCAGTTTTGTACTTCAAGAAAGTTGTCCACAATAAAACGTTAGTTGGAGGGAGAGCTGAGGGGAGTGTTTGTATTTTATGTATTCTTCTTTTGTTATTTGTTGTCCCGTCGCTCGTTGTGCGCGGCCTATTGTCATTCTGATTATAAGAGACAACGCATAGGAGGCCTCTGAAAACTTCCACCATCTGGCATCTCTTAACGTGCATTGACATCACACAGTATGCCAGCCTCCAGCATTTTCACCGCCGTCGAAAATGCGAGTGCCGTACAGGCTCAAGCACGCATCCGCGTCCTTAGGGCTGCGTCACTCAAGCACCGTCGCCACTACATCACTACTCCGTGGAGCAAAAGGCAACTCTCGTAGCAGCACTGAGAAAAAACAGCGCGAGTACACGCATAGAGACGAAGCGAAAGGACGAAGGCGAGTGCTACAGAGCGAAAACACGTACCGACGAGCGCTAGTCTTCGTTTTCTCGCTTCGTCTGTATGTATCTTCGCTATGTATACCGAGAATCTAAACTCTCCACGTTAATATTGCAGCGGTAAGTATGCGATGTAAGTCACCGGACGCGGAGTACATATTAACGGCGGCGGACATTTTCACTTTTTATACTTTTGTGCTGCGTTACAGGTAACGAATATGTAAGGGTGCAGAATTTCTGGAACAGTAGGGCCTTCATGCAGCCAAACAGCATTCGCACATGCACCAGATTGGATTAAAACATTGGGGGTATCTGCGTGCTTCGCTGCAAATGTCTTCGAAAGACGATATTCCTCTGCCGGCAATACTATGCTGCGTCAGAAATGGACGCCATCTAGCAGCGCCGTCAGGAAAGGCGAGCTTGTGCAGAATCCCTGGGAAGCTGCCAGGGGCAGCACGAAATCTTCGGTAGAGGCCTTTTTCGTGCATAGCGTCGCATTTTTAGCGCAGCTTAAGAAACACTAGGGTCTATAGAACTACGTATCTGAGAAAAGTGACCACGCCGATTTCGGACCTTTCTCTGCGAACAGCGACCTCGCATCACATCAAGCCTACCGCCCAGTGCACAGCCCGTGTAATTATTCAAAATGACATATATGCCGTTAAATTTATCGTCCTTCCCCGCTCCTCCTACGACGTAATCCTAGGATGGGATTTTCTTTCCGCGCATCAAGCTCTCGTAGACTGCTCTCGTGCCGAACTTATATTGTCGGCGCCGTGCCCTGAGCTGGACGACCACAGTGCCCCCAAAGTGTTTGCCGCAGCCGACCTCCACATTGCGCCCTTGTCTGCCGTTCTCGTGCCGGTATTTTCGCCTGCCGTCACTGACACATCTGTTCTCTTTTCACCATCTGCATCTTCTGCTAGTCGCCGGAAATTTCTCCTCCCGTTTGCTGTAATTACCTTCTACAGTGGTTCTTCGGCAATCTATGCACACTAAACAAAAATAACCAGGAACGGGAGTAAACAGCATGTCCTCTAGCGCACAACCTTTTCTGGGTTTTTTTTTTACTACGTAACAGTCAAGGTAAAAATTTACGCTCACGCTAACCGAGTTTTTGAACGTAGAAACGGCAGTAATTATTTACCCCCCTAGAGGTTTTCAGCGAGTATACGTGGAGTAATTTTTACTGCCTAAACAATGTTTTCTCGGCTTTTTTTAGAGTTATTTTTAAAGCTCATACGAGGTTTACTGTGGCTGGGTAAACATTAGGCTTACGCAAAATGCAGACATCACTCAATTTATTGAGCAGTAAACGAGGACTCACCCTTCGAACTTATAACATTGGAAGCACGTTTTCACTCGTTGAGAGCGCAACAAGCACAGGCACAAGCGCGGGAGCAGAGATACTCGAAAGTGCGTTTTCACTTGGCCACCGTCCACCAAGACCGGCGCAATAGGACAGCGAGCATCGCTCGAACTCAGCACAAAACCACGCCGCACTGGTAACACGCGGGGTAGTTCGCCGTGTCGTTGTCGTACTGGTTGACGATGCGGTCAGTCAGGAACGTTTGCGACCGTAGTTTCCGTGCTTTCCCAGACTCGGCGGTGCCTTCGAAACGACGGTCACTAGGCATAGCTGCCGGAGATGTCGCGGTATCACGTTCTAGTTGACGGACGCCGGCGTACGCGTATCGGCACGCGCCGATACGCGTACGCGCTGATCACACTCACGCCGTTCACACTCACGCCCCGAGACGTCGCGTCCCCTCTTCCGCGACCGAGGCTTTTGACGAACAGTTGCTTGCAAACGCGCACCATGTGGCTAGGCCTCAACAGTCAAACGAGGGCTATCACGACCTCCACCCCTGCGCCACGGCAGTTTGGAGTTTTTGACCACGTGACGTGGCACGTAGTTTTTGATCACGTGGCTTTAAACTCTAGACTGGGGTTTTTTATCACGTGACACAAAACCCCCTACGTAGTAAAATAGGGCAATAACGTCCTTTTACTACCTTTCTAACACGTGGTAGTAAAACTGTCATATGCTCATTTTACCTCAACGAGACGTAGTAATTTTGAAAACAAGGGAGTTTTTAAGGCTCATGAGCCGCAAAAACCCAAATATCGGGCAACTTTTGCTTACAGTGTGTGTGCAATGTCTCTGCATGTCCGTTACTTCTGCTGCGCGGCGTGTGTCTGGGGAGCTTCGAGCCATTTGACACTGTCTTCGAGACTGCGGTGCTTGGCGACAGGACACCATTGCCCATTTGTGCTGTCGCACCTAGCCCTGACGCCGAAGCATCTAGTGACATATTCTTCAGCGCTATTGATCCCGAACTCACACCTCTGCAGCACAAAGAGATCGCCGGCCTTCTACAGCGTTTCCGATCCTCATTCGACTACAACCAACCATCTCTGCGTCGAACGTCAACAGTTGTTCACCGCATCGATACCGGTGAACAAGCACCGCTGCGCCAGCGCCCATACCGTGTGTCGACCGCAGAACGCCGTGTTATTGATCAACAGCTAGATGATATGCTGAACCGCGGAATAATCCAGCCATCCAGCAGTCCTTGGGCCCCTCCAGGGGGGCGATCGGAGATCAACTGTTCGCTCGAGAACGCTTTCCGAACACTGACGTCAAAAAGTGGGTGGTCCGCGATAGCTTTGAGCAGTGCTTTGAGAAT
>JABSTT010004368.1:0-40985 GCA_013339685.2 Hyalomma asiaticum | reverse complement strand
TTAGCGCTGGCAAAGGCAGAACCTTTAGTTTAAGGCAGCTAATAATGAGGTGCGCACACACAGGCTCCTGTATGTGTCACGTATTTTCCTTTTTTTGCAACTATAAAATCTTGTCCAAGAATATGTCGAGTGACGTACTAAGAAACACCTAACGCCGGCGGAAGGCACACCATTCTATGTGCAATATGCAGCGAGGTGTGTTTGCTATAATCGCTCACGCTTATAGAATAGCTCTATGTTTTTGCTACGGTGCTCCTTGCCTCCGAGAAGCCGCCTGCCCAGCGTGCCGAATTATCCTGAGAGGGCCTTACAGGCGCCCACAAAGTAATTGGGGAGCACCCGACTGGCGGCCGTTCTCTGGCGGAGCGCTCTGGTGGAAAAGTATTTTCAGGGTCTGTACATGCACGGTCTCCAAAGCAAGCTCCTCTTCCTTCGAGGTACCCTAATTATAGGTGCTGCCTCTCTCCAAATGAATAGAGCAAGGTGCCTTTTAGCGCTTTGAGGAGGGCTTTGCAGATGCCGTCTGTTAAACACGTTACTAACCTCCTTCAATATAATAGTCCTTTATTGGCTGATTTATCGCAGAATGTCACCGCCCGTCGCCAACACCTGCTGTAGCCAATATTGGCCAGCGCCGTAACACACCTCCACCATTCTGAAAAGCATGGAAAAGTGGTGTACAAGATAGCGAAGCGTAATAGATGAACAGATCGGTAAAAATGATGGAGAGCAGGGAATAATGTCGCTCGAGCAAACGTTTCGACAAGTGGGCTTGTATTTGTCAGGACAGCAACTTAGGCTCTTCGATTTTTGCACTCCTTGCAGCCCGCTGGAAGCAGCTAGCTCGTTCCGGTTCTGACCGGAAATAATGTGTGCTGGTAACCCGAGACAACCAAGAGACAACCCGAAGCTGCCCGAATGTTGTAAAACGGAACGCCGGGCCGGCTTGCACAAATGTAAGCAAACATGAACTGCGCCATGCGATCGAGTCGGTGCCTTCTGTGTTGCTCGTTTGAAAATATATGGCTTGGTTTTGCAACCAGATCACGCGATATTCTTAAGCGACTGTATTTTGCTGTACGATCATGTATGTTCGCAAGATCTCGCACGAACCGGCGCGGAAACCGTGTTACATTAATTGTTGCCTTCGGCGAACAAAACCGCCGGCGCGAGGTAAGCTGCGGCATCGCTAACCTGGATAGGGCCTTAAGTTCACTTTTACAGAGTACAGAAATCGCTACTGTGCGACATGTCCGGCGTCTTGACGTGATGTCTCGGGAACGTGATCGTGTTTCTCAACGCGACAGTTTGAGAGATCACATCGCCCGCCGGCATTAATTAGTTCGCTTAATTTCTTCCTTCACTTGACGATCGAAACGGAAATGGCATACTACCTGCGCTTGTGTAGAAAATAAAGATATGTATTGCACGTATCCGACTCGTTTCAGCTGATGGTGCCTCGTTCCCAGCCGATGGGTCGATACGTTCAGTCGAACTAAGGGCCGGGGCAGTCAGATGATGTGGCGCTCGCGTACGAGCTAGTCGGTTTCAGCAGCTGCGCTGCATGATACTGCAAATACTGAAGCGTGAAAAGTGCACACACACACACACATATCCCAAGAAGTAAACATTACTCTTCGCCTCTGACATTGCACATCAGAGACCTACGAAAAACACACAAACAGCACTGCGCCACGTTTATTTTTCATGCATCCGCATATGTTTATCAACATTGCAGATCTAGTTGAAAGTTGAAACACATCGGTTGGATAACAATCACACCCTAGAACGCCCGACGAAGCGAAATGTACTTGCAACTTACGTCTTTGCAAACTGCACAAGCACGCGATAACCGCGCACAAACGCTAAAAAGACAAGAACGGGCACCAACACACGAAGGCGCAACGCTGCGTGTGCGTACAAATGCGCTCAACCTTTGAGACACGAAACATGTGCAAGCCGAGAGTTCGTCATGTTCAACTAAGGAAGTTCACATGACATTAACAAAAATAAAAGCTCGAACTGTTCGGCGCACCGCGTGAATGAACGATCTTGCACGGCGGAACGAGCCTCGCAGCAGAACGTCAAACGTAATCTCTGCAGAAGTCCGAGGAGGCGTCCTCAAGCACTCGCGCTGCAATCGTCCGAGTCCCTGCAAACATGGCGGCAAGCGAGTGCGACCATCATATTTTGGCGTCTGGTAGCCAGAGATCTGCTAGAAAATTGCCAGGTCAAAACCTGCCAGAGAAGAACCGGCCAGAGAAGAACGACAACCGGAAGTGCGCCGCCGGTGGGCGGAGCAACCCGAGAAAAACGAACGCGCGCCGGCGGGCTCTTGCAGCCCGCGGGCAGCCAGAAGTGCAAAATCGAAAAACCCTACCGCCTTCTCGAGCGTTCGCTACTGCACTACATAGAGAAGGACTACATGGAAACGCTCTAGAACCGCTCCCACCGCACTCAAATGCGGTCATGAGAGCGAATGGCGCATGCAAGCGTGTCATCGGCGAAATTCAGTACCTTTGACCGTATCTATCTATCTATCTATCTATCTATCTATCTATCTATCTATCTATCTATCTATCTCCGAGATAACAGTTCTCACAGAAGGACTAATTCCGACTGAAGCGAAGCTCAAGGGTGTAGGAGAAGTACGTCGGAGAAGGCCATTCGGGCATGCAGTCCCAACTGACTGGGTTTATGTACCCTTGGACCTTCATTAGGGACATTTATCGTGTCCGGTAAACCGCAATACGCAAAGCCGCGGCGGAATGTCGGAGAGCATATACCGGTTGTTGTTCTTTTGTTGTCAGTGGATAGCCTAGGAAAGCTTGCAAACTAGTTTTAGAGCACACCCGCCCAGAATACGCACCCCCTCGGGGTAGCCGTGTAGTGGCACTGCAGCGATCACAACCCCTACCCCCCCCCCCCCCCACACACACAGTAGTGCAAGTAAGCCTTCTTCGTTTTCTCTTCTTTTCATTTCACTCGATGTCCGAGCAACCTACTGCTCTCCTCTTAGTTTCTCCTTCCTCTGTATCACTCTCGCCACATACGACGCACCTGTGTGAGCCCGCTCAATCCTACTTCCTGTGGGGAGAATAAACTGGACATTGTTACAGAAAAGACCCGTGTCCGTCTCGTTGGCACGGCTCTACAGCCGTGACCATGAAAAAGGGCGGCTGCCAAGGGCATCCTGGGCGTTCTAGGTGCATCGGGTGTTGCCGGTAAGGCACGCGCATGCGCATCCGGTATTCCGGTCTTACGCAAACTACCTCGCGTAGGGCGGTCTACCGGACACGCTAAATGTCCTTATTTTCCAGAGGGAGGTGCTACCTCTAAAGTAGTTGAATTGCGCGCGGTGGCAGATAAGCTCGGAAAAGGGGTAGATGCTCTGCTCGCGCCATGCACATTGGACAAGCTCATGCAAATTCAAAGGGAATCGGTAGAATTTGCAGTTAATATGGTTAGAGCGGAGCAAGTTGAAGTCGATCGTAAATGCGAAATGAACACAGATGAGGAGTCACTGGACAGGCCTGATTCAACGAATTCGCGAGAAGAGTCTCGGGCACAGGCACATGCTTCAGGAAATGAGGCAGGCAACAAGGTGTTCGCGAAGGAACAAGGAGAAGACAGCTCACTGCGGACTACATGGGATCAGGCGCATGAGAGGATGCACGGAACGTTCTTAAAGGGAAGCTTGTTGTACCGACATGAACTATTGAACGAAAGGCAGTCCGGTCAACCGGTCGTACCCGAAACACGCCGTGGGGAAATGGCCGCGCCTCCGCATGATGCACCTAGCGGCGAGCATTTTTCAGGAGACAAGACGAACGAGTTTGTTCGTAATGCACTGTCTTGGCAAACGATATCGGACACTGGAAGGCACCGTCAGTCGCACCGTAGGGGCACGGGAAGGGCTTCTCTCTTATTTTTCCTTTTTATTTTACTCATTATCCGTTAGTTTTTCTACCGCATGTTAAAATATGTCATTGTCTTAACACCTGTCGAACATTCTCGAGTTGTAAAGTGGTCGATGGAGTGCGACTCAGTTGAGACACGCGAGCTAAACGGTTCATTGGATAAGTGCGCTGATTGCTTGTCTCGATTAGACAGTGTGTATCAGCAGAAGAAGCTGATGTTTACATGCGGAAAGTCGGGTTTATCTATGAAGGCTACAATGGGTACCCGCCTTTCAGGGCATCTCTGCGCGGCGTATTAAGGTCAGCGAGTGTATGGTGCGTGAATATTCCTTGGTGCTACGGTGCACCAAGGAACGTCCAGAAGAGGGTCGAACCTGTGAGGGAACTCACAAACAGTGTGTGCCTCTGTGACTGTGTGTGTTATTTCTTTCATTTACTTTTTTTTCTTCGCAAGTGTGCGGGACTTCGTGCGTTGGACAGTCCACAAACAGTTTTGACAATGGTATATCTGTGTTCGTTTTAGTATTGTATCATGATTTGAAGAATGTTCTGTAATGTGTTTTATGTATGTGCTTTTGCTGGGCTTACGAGCGAGGAGATTGTGAAGCGTTGTCTAAGTGCACATGTGTTACCATAATGTAATGCCGTGCGCCTCCCGTCTGCCCACCCGCATGGAAGCTTTTTTTATGTTGTACGCACAAGGAGTGTACATACAACATTCTTGGGTTGGAGGGTGCTATGTATGGCGGTAGATCAACGCGGAAGAGTAGGCGACGGCGGCCTAGCGCATGGCTTTTCTGTAGAAACGTCTTCGTACTCACTCATTACGCAATAAAAGCGGCGGCTCTGTTGGCGCGACGCCCGCCGTCGGTAATTGCTGTGACATACATAGCTGCACAGCTGAGGGGACATGACGGGTGACAGATTTCTCCACTGAGGTACCTTAGAGGATTTTCGGAGGGAACGCGGCATCCGAGGAAGGAATAAAAGGGGGAGGGTCGCTTGCAAGAACAGCGGGGGCTCGCTGTCTATGTAATCTTTTGACGTTTCTGCGCGGTCGACTTGTCCTGTAATGTAATGTCCCGTTAGGGGGAGATGACCGCGCCGTGTAAATGCACCGAAGTGCTTTTGATGACAATAGACCTATCAGGCACTCCTGTTCAAGCGGCGGCTTCGATGCATGCCGCCGGGTAAATAGAGTGGCAATTTGGGCCTTCTGCGAAGTTGTGCTAACCCATTACAGGATTAGTCGCCGACGCGACTTTTCGCAGAAGCTCGGTGCAGTGAGCGCTTCGAAGTGTGAGAACGCGAAGGCGTAACCGTAGGCTCTGATAGAGAGAGTAAACACGTGTTTTAGTAGCGAAGTGCTGCATATGGGTTGGTCCCAGAAGGCGGTCGCAGGAGCGATCGGAGGTATTTAGCGGGAGAACAAAGAAGAGCGAGGGGAGGGAGCTTAGGGCTAACTCGGGTCGCTGACGCGGCAAGGTGGTCATAGGTCGAGATTGGCGCTGCCTCTGATCGAGATATGATGAAGGTTTAAAGCTTAGTGCTTACCCCGTCTGAATGCAAACGTTAAGGGCTCGGAACGAACCGCTTGGTGTTGTTTGAGCCCAGTTGCGTTTTTGTTATGTCTCCTGACAGTACTGGCCGTCCCAGCCAATTTTTAAAATGGTGTGCAGTGTAAATGTATCTGTGTGCTTTGCTGCGAGGGCACCTTGGCCCACTCTGTCCTACAACGTATCGCCGCTGCCATTCAGAACCATCGCGAAGCAAGACAATTACGAAAATTAACTGGATACACAGATGAATACATGCATGTTATATCGCATGTTGTAGCGCAACCGTTGCTGCTCGTTCATTCACGGTGGCTTCGCAGTCAGGGGGTTCCAGTTCATGTCTGTGGAATTTAGGTGCATGGTTGAGCAACCGCGCACTTTGTTGTGGCAGGTCAGAGCAACTGCCGCAGGATATATATGACGCGTTCTGGTGGAGGAATGAATTCGCGCAGCTCAGCATTCAAATGAGCTTGCGTGTCGTGTGCGCGTTCACGGTCGCATTTCAACTTTCTCAGAGGCATGTGACTCTTCGGAATTTTCATTATTAATTTATTATTATTACTCATTGGCCACGCTATTGTGGTTTTCTGCGTTAAGGGACGTTGGGGCTCGTAAATTTTGCAGACCGCGAATAGCAAGAAAATTACGCAACATGTTATCCACTTCTATAGTATTGTTACAGGCACGCTGTGTGCACAGCGGATTTAAGGCAGGCCATAAGGTGACCGCTGTTTCACGTGATATGGACTGGGGAGAGAAGGCTTGAACCAGGTTGCTGGGCGGGTTGTGCACGGCATAGATGATGATGCGACGAACAACGAAGTAAATTAATACATCGGCCAATGGGTGACCAGAGTGCTATGAGGGCCTAAGGAACACAGTTGGCTGTTCTTTATTTTTTATTATGTAGTACGGGCGCCGCCAGCTTGTACGGTGCCGGGATCTAGCGGCGCATACGTAGACCTACCCTCGCCAGTCAGGAGCCTCCAGTCATGGCTGAAAGTGCTACGCTTGTTTCGCTAAGCTCGCGCCTCATGAGAGACTCCTGCGGTGATTCATCTCTCGTACGGTGTTGGTATGAGATCGACGATATATTGCTACAATGCAAACCGTAACCACGCCATGCTTAACTTTAAACGTGTAAGTTTCATTCTGCAGATATCGGTTATTCTTCGCAGATGTAATGTATGTTGTCGCTTGATTACAAGATCCCTGCCCACGTTAATTCTTTTGCCGAAGAATCGTCGCGCAATGCTTGTGCCACTCATTGCGTTTTAGCAGGTGAGTTGGGTCGTTAATACGAAATTGAATGCACTCTTTTATTTAGTTTCAAAATGACGTGATTTGCTGTTAGCACTTCTTTCGTTTGTTGTTTTTTTCTGCCTCGGTGATCTATGGTTTCTGCTGATTAGCTTGTAAAAAATATTTCGCGTGGAGGTATGCTTGTGGGCGAACGTGTTGGCGTAGTAACGCCGCTGTATTTGGCAGTGACTACAACCGCTGACACTGAAGTCTCGTGCATCGGAAACTAAATGACAAAGTAATGTTGGCAAAGCTATATTCTCAAGAGGATGTTAAGGCGGCTAGGAATGCCATAGTTTAAAAATGTGTCTTTTTTTCTGAGTTTCTGCTTTTGTCTGCTGTCGAACTTATTTTACTCCCAAGAGATCATTCTATGCTCCGCACGCCTGACACAATATCACTGAGAACCAACCCTATATACCAAGATTTTTAATGCGTATATTTTGCATCATCACTACCCATGTCACACGTAATGTCTCACTGTTAAATTAATTTTTAGATGAAAATTTGTGTACTGCTGAATATTGTGATGGCTAGTGTAATTTATATATATATATATATATATATATATATATATATATAGAGAGAGAGAGAGAGAGAGAGAGAGAGGGTAGGTTTTCAGCCCCAAATCTACCATTACCTTGAATATTATAGGTTCGAATGAGTGCTCAACAGCATTTTTCTTCTGCCTTAGTGCTACTGTTACATTTAAAGATAGCACCATCATGCAGTGCTGTAAGCGCTGCTTTTTCGGCCTCTGTAAACGCTGTCCCATGTAATCTTTGATTTGTGGGGTTTAACGTCCCAAAACCAGCTCTGATTATGAGAGACGCTGTAGTGGAGGTCTCCGGAAATTTCGACCACCTGGGGTTTTTTAACGTGCACTGACATCGCACAGCACACGGGCCTCAACATTTCGCCTCCATCGAAATGCAGCCGCCGCGGCCGGGATTCGATCCCGCGACCTTCGGATCTGCAGCCGAGTGCCATAACCACTAGACCACCGCGGCGGGGCCCCATGTAATCTTTACTGCCTAATTCTGTTACACAAGAGATCTAATCGAATAATGTTCCTTACAGATAAGCAAAATTTACAGACGCGCAATAGGACACGAACTAATTGTTCGCCTCTATGTCTGAGCTCTCCATGTGTCCGTGTTGGTTTTGCTGGTGCTATAATTCTCGCCTTTCCCGTTACTCCAGTTTTCTCTGCCTTAATTGCACGTCGCCGTCTTGCACTTCATCGGTGACGGCTTACCTTGTCACTACTTGGACTGAGCGAAAAAAAAATGGCATTGGCGTTCCAGAGCATTCAGTCGCTGAACGGAAGCGCCAATTATATTTTTATTGTTGGTATAAGGAGTTAGCGCTATTTTTCGATGCGTGTGTTCCACGACTTTATATTCGAATAGCTGGTCAAATAGGGGGTGCAGTAACTAAGCTGCCTAAGGCGGATACTTTCCTCGTCATCGGTGGTACGTCAAAGCAGCCTTATCGAGGAGGTGCGTCCGCCATTTCTACGTTACAAAATAGACTGCGGGCAATCAGCGTGGCACTCCGTTATTAATGAATATGTAACGATCGCCCACTATTAGTGAAAGGAAACGCCCCAGAGCTCGATGAGAATTATTTTGTAACAGAGACTGGACAGGTGTGTACTTATTTCAGAGTTTGGGAAGGTGCTTACCGTGCTTTGAGATTAGAAACAATTTGCAAAGAAAAGAAAAAAAACTTGCTGTGTAACACATCCGTAGAAGATATATAAATGCCGTTGTTATTGCTTGTGAATCCACACAACTTATGGCTTCCCAGACGGCTATTTTTAGTACACATGACATCCAGAAGATGTACCTTGTCGGACGTCCGGTCATACCATGGACATACGTTTACAGCCGCTATACGTACCTAGGACATCCAGCGGATGTTCGCTAGCCAGATCCACGCGCATCCCAGGACACATCCGTCGGACATCCGAGGAAGAATATTCGGACATTTCCCAAAAATGCTCCCAGAAAGCACATACGTCGTCTAGATGCCCACTTTATATTCTATAAGCAAAGCACTAGAAATGATTTAGAACAGGAAATGTCGCTGGTGCCAACATTTCAACAAATAGACTTGAACGACGTCCTGATGAAGAACACAAGCTCACTTGTCGAAACGCTAGCTCGAGCGGCATTCCCTGCTCTCCATTGTTTTTACTGACCTGTTCTTCGATTCAAGCCTACATCTCCCCTGAGCTTTTATTCTAGATGGAAGTTCATGTACTGTTGGACATTTAGACTTGTAATGCAGGTTGCACAGATCCTAATCACGAGAAATGAATGCTGATGGTGCTGTCCAACAAAACTTTTATGCTTTTAAACTATTGAATGGAGGTTAATGGTGGACATTCCCCACATAGTTTGGATGTTGTTCGAGGCACAGTTCACTAAATATACATTACATAGACATCACTAAACGTTGCCCAGAAGCTGCAGCAACAGTTCAGTGTACACTTCATTTTCTAAAGAGATATGAGCCTTCCAAGTTTGGTTTCACAGCATAACTTCATTTCAGAGGCTACATTACCATTAAGGCTGAAATACTGTTGCACAAATTTAACCTGAATAAAATAATTATGGCCCAAGGAGCTAACATTCTACATGTTAGCAATACCAGGGTCCCTCAATACTTCTTTCTGGTCATGAAACTCCCGCCGAAGTTTCATATAGGGACAGAAACGGCCACCAGTGGCACCACAGTGAGCAGAAGGGCATCGGTCAGCCACGCTTGGAAGGGAAGTTTCGCGTTCGCGTGGGTGTTTGGCATGAAAAACATTTTACCAGATTCTTGCACTTCACTGTGTCCGCTAACTGGTTATTGCAGTGATTACCCTCGGCCAAATAATACTGAATGGGCGTTCTTTAGTGGGACAAATCATTGATTGCTCCCAATGGTTTGACGGAGATGGTCCGTCAAGTGACGCAGTTTCGTCAGCGTTCGTGCCCATACCAGCTTTTCTTAATACTTGTGCGGCTGCTTTTCGGGTTTGAATGACACAAAAAGCCGTGAATAGGCCAAACTGGACGACAAATTAACATAGCTTGGGCTAGAAATTACGGTGCGCTCGACCGTGCGCTGGCCGCCCGCAGCATTCGTCTCCTGCTGTTATGGTTTACTCTGGGGCATCACGATGCTGCCAATGGCAATTTCGCACGTTGATTGAACAACGAAGCCCGTATATGAGGCTATCCTGGCATTACAGCTGTGACCTGCTGTTCCTGGGTGTTAGCGATATGTGCGGTGTCCATTTGAAGGGTTCTGGTTTTCCGCAACCAAATCTCATAATACTAACGAGTTAGAACTTGCATTACTGTATTTTTTTCTTCCATTCCCTTATGCCGTCGCAGTAACTATCACCTGAAAGCATCATCCGAGTTCTTCGACAAAAATATCAGCGCAAATTGAAATAAACTCGGAGCTCCTGTATCACTAGGTTATTCGAGCTACACTGTTCCTTGCACGCCTGTCTAATTTCGCTTATACACTTCCTTTTTAAATCCAACTGTAGTTTCTATGTGTCAAATATTTCTGCCTTTCAAATCGCCAATAATTGCTTATTATGATGCAAGCGGAAGAGGGGTGCTCCTAAAATTTTTGTTCATTAATGTGCACTATAATGCGTAGTACATGCCTCAATAATCAGCATATTCGCGTCAATGAAAATGCGAGCGCCACGTCCGCAATCGAACCGGCATCTTTTCGGTCAGCAGCGAAGTGTTTAAACAGATAGCGAATTTGCGTAGGCGTTTACATAACAGTGCATAGCATTCCAAATTGTGATAGCTATGTTGCAATGTCTTGTAGGTAAGTATAAGCGGCATTAATGGCATTTTATCCAATTTTAGGCGGTAATTACTTGCAATTATCGTTACAAATGGTCATGAGCACTAACATATTTTGCAATTAAAACTGCGTTTTTTAGGCTGGCAGGTGCTGTGGGACAGACAGAGAGAGAGAGAAAAAAATAATTTAGAATAACAGTTTACTTCCCTGCTTTCCTGGACAGGATGGACGAGTCGCAGCACGAAATAGTCTGTTCCATTCGCGCGTTAAAATAGTGCGAGCAGCACTTAACAAGTTCACAATTTCAGCCGTGACGCTGACAAAATGGGTTGCGCAGCCGACACTGGCGGAGGAAGTGAGGTCGTCCATTATGATGTTTTCTACAACCTTCGTACAGTCATTGTCATGCTATTTTTTCCGCTGTGCACTCCCCTATGTGTTGTTCAACAATTTGCAGAAGGCACAGAAGTTGGTCAGGGTGGCACCTCCAAATTGTGCCCTCACTCTTCGCAGCTCCGATGCCAAACAAACGGCTACCCCTGTTTGGCAAAATGCGTCAGCACAGCCCCTGTGATTCCCAGTTCGTTGTGCATCCGTAAATAGTGACAAAGGGAAAATTTTATACTGGTAGTGGTGCCACGTTTTTCCTGCGCATTGAGCAAGCAGGGGCATGTGCGAGACTTACCGTGAATTTTTTCTTCGGCTGCATTGTCGACGTCCAGAACTGTGACTGTCGTAATTTCGGTTGCCGGGCGTTCTGAAGAATCTTCTCACGACCATTTTGCCGGTGAGCGCCGTGTTTGGGCACGTGAACGCTGCTTTTGCTTCGTTGAGTAGGAAGGCAAATCTTCAAAAATTCTTGGTACGGCGTCTTCCACCAGTTTGTGGCGATCGCGAGGCACTGACACAACGCTCCCATTCACTGTGCACACGTCCGCACGAATGATGTCTTAGGCGTAGAAATGTTTTTCACACACGAACGCGGACGTACCTGGAGTCGAACGAAAACCCGACCGTCTCTTGTCGCGGGATCGCCCGCTGTTCTAGCCACTGTACTCGCGATGTTCTGCGTCGGCTCTAAACAGAACAAAAATACTTTTTCGTCGATGCCCTGGTACCCCAACCGACATCCCGGAACTCAGCAAGTGTTAGGTATCGCTCTCACCACATGGAGAAATACGTCGAGGTGACAGCGAAGAAAAAAAAAGCTACAACTGCCAACACCACCTCGCCGGGCCTGCACTCCGCTAATGGCGATCACCCTAATTCCGACAGCACCCGCCGGCCTCCTCGTCGCCCTTCTTGCTACGCCAGCGCCGCAAGCGGCGGTTGCGGGCGGTATATGAAGCTCTCCCATAGAGTGACGCGGGAGTTTCATGACCAGATAATATTGAGGGACCCTGGCAATACATTAAACAGCCAAAGAAAAGCTATGCAACAAACATGAAAATGGAATGTCACCGCTTTGGAACAACTGACACAGCTGTGAGATGTGTTCATGTTTCATGTTGTGATGTGTAAGGTAGGCTCGAAAGCCTACCTTGTACATGACAACATGAAAATTAAGGCTTGACTATCGCACAGCAAGAACATAAAGGGGCCCTGTAACGCTTTCTGAACATAGTCATAAAACATTGCCGATCAGTTGTGGAAGCTCCGTTGAACGTGTCAGCCAAATATTACTGCACCGCACTCGCCAGGGAACTGTAATCAGGTTTGAAACACAGCTGGAAAGCGCCTGCTCTTCTTTCAACAAATGAAATCACTGGGGGCACCGACTGCGCTACTTGACTTTTGAGACAACTCTTGACGAGGACAAGAATTGCCTGATCCGCTGGATAGGGAAGTTTTAGCCTAAAGGCAGCTAGCCGAGGAATTGACAAACAATCTGTTTAACTTTATGTCAGCCAATGTTGCTGAGCAAAGTTATGTTAACTGCAGAATTACTTGCGAAAGGTAAGCAAGGTTGCGCAGTTTTATGAAATACTTGTTAAACTGCAATAAAATGATAATAAAAGGCAACAAGCAGAGAGCAAGTCGAGTCTGATGGACCGAGCCTAGTTTTCTTAAAATTACAAGTTATATCAATGGCTAACATTACTGTGACTGCACCATTTAAAAAGGCCGTAATAATGAAGATCTGTTTTTCACATAAGAAGGGGTAGAGTTGCATACGGAAGGGCACGTCACATAAACGCTTAACCTAAATTTTATCACACGTATTCTAAGCCGCCTAAAACAGGCTAGACACACTCACAAGCTTGGTCTAGGCACACATCACGATAAAACGCTTATTACTGTGCTTGTGTCACATCGGGTAATTTTTAAAGAGCGGCGCCCATTGGAATCTATCGCAATCTAAAGTGTTCGGTGTGACTGAAGTAATCTGAAACGTACTCATTATCTGATAACGTCAGGCGCAGCTGAGTCACGTGAACTAGTACGGTTTATTGCTCACGAGTACAGTGTTCATGTATCAAACTTTGAATTTAACCCGCTTACATTTATAGTCCACGCTCACAGCGAAAAATAAATCAGCTAGGATGCGATGATGTCCATTCGCAGCAACACAACAGGCGATGAGTCAGTTGCTCGCACCGATGCCAAACCACTCGCAGGCGTCGTCACGAGGGCACCGTGACGTACACTGTGCGACAATTCATGTCGAGCGAGGCTGTTTTGGTGCCCCAGTGTTGTTTCGAGCAGTACACATCATTGATAATGCTCCAACGACAAGAAACACCTTTAAGATGGATTTCCGCCTTAGCCTGCTTTCATGTGTTGCTATCCACTTAAGGCGTCAGCGCGGTTATGTCATAGGCGGGTACGATGGCGTCCGACGTGTACCTTGTAATTGGGGACGATAGACCACCCTCTGAGCATCGGCTCTGTGCCATTAGAGTATGCGTTGAGCTTTATTTGCCTTTGATGAAGTGAGCAGAAGAAATATGCGCGCACTTTGTGGGATTGCAGTTTTCTCGCCTGGCCGCTGGAATCCAAGCTCTCTTTCCGCTTCATCTGCCGGCAAATATAACGTTTTGACTTGCGTCAGCAAATTAGTTCCGTATCACACACTGCATCCTGGCATCACACAGCAGTGCCCGAGCGGCGAGCGCTTCATCGGAATAATTCTAGCAGCGGAAAACACCGGAACACAAGCACCCGCAGCCACCAAATGCAAGCTGAATCCAAGCGAAAACAAGGTAAACAGGAAGTTTCTAGGGCACGTTTCCGGTGAACGCACAATGTTGTGAGAGAACGGAAAGCGCTGGCGAAACCGTCTATAGTAACAAGCGACAGCAACGCGCGGCAGATGCTCGAATGGATCGACACACTTTTTTTGCGGCAGCCGCAAAACAAGCGCCAATCGGGAGCGAGCCGCGTAGGCGCGGCTTTACGATGGATGGACGGATATTAGGAGCGTCCCCTTTATAACGGGGTGGTAGCCCGCGGGCCATCAGAGCTCTAGCTTTATTTTAGATGCGAAGCAGCTCTTTGACTGGGCTGTGTAACGCTGTCCCTCCGCACCACGGAGGAAGAAACATTTAGGAGGCGCAACTGCGCTCCTTGAGGCGACCAGTGGCGCAATCTTGTACGCGTCCAAAATTTGGACGGAGCCGGTCCGTCCATCGAGGTGCACGCGATTGGTCAATGTGAGCCGTGACGACATGCGTGACGTTGATTGTCACGTGAGCCGTGACGTTTGCAAGCTTTCAATCATTCCGTGTCGTCTGCTAATGGACGAACTCGAATGAACGGACGCCGAGAGCGTCCATCCGCACGAACGGATATCTAAACGGCTACCGGACGGCTTGGATTGGATTGAAACGTAACAATTTGAGACCGTTTGCCTCGTTTGTGGAGGAAATGGCGTTGCCTTTCTCTCGCGTGTCTTTTCGTGCCGCCTGTGCGGCTGCTGCAGACGCGCAGAGGCGACGACTCGAGGTAGATGATGCATTTGAAGAGTTGACTTATGAAGAGCAGCGTTTTCGACTGTCCAAGCGAACAGTACGTAGCTTGTGCGACGAACTTGACCCCATCATTGGATGCCACCGAGCCAGTGGCCTTTCCACAGCGAGGAAGGTGTGTGCACTGCGATTCTCTGCCACAGGGAGCTTCCAGAGTAGCGTTGGTCGCGAGGAGCATATAGGCATGGCGCAGTCGGCCGTGAGTAACACCATCTACGAGGTGACGGAGGCCATCATCATATCCGACGCTGCCCGGGCCGCCCGGCGAAAGTTGGTGGACTTTCCGCCGACACCGTGGCTGCCAAGGATGAGGCGAAGGCGGCGTTTGCGCTTCTCGGCAACATCCCAGGCGTGCTAGCGTGCGTCAACGGCACGTTGGTTGCTATTCGGAAGCCGCAAGGACTCGGCATAGGGGACACAGCGAGCATCTTGTCGAGGAAGGGTTATTACATCCTCAACGTCATGGTTGTAAGTACCGTTGGAATGTTTCACTTCAAACCTCAGTCGCCATTTGTACTCACTCATCGTAGCAATTGTTCAGTTTACTGCCCAATATGGCGTACGTAGCGACTGAAAGAGGACATGCGGGTAACTTTTAACGAGCTTGTTGAAATCAGACAAGTCCACGGTAACGATGATTAACATGTGTTTCAGTGCATGTGCATTTGCCGTCCGAAAATTGTTTTTGTTCTGGCGTGCATACGTAATCGGGTAGTGAATTTTGGAGGTATTAAGGAAGGTGGGCTGCAGTCGTAGTAGAAATCGATACACGACCAGGAAGACACCATGAAGTATTTTGAACACGAAGGTACTCGCAACTATTGCGTGCGCAATAGCCGACCCCAAGTTTTCAGTTGGCGATATATATATATATATATATATATATATATATATATATATATATGTGTGTGTGTGTGTGTGTGTGTGTGTGTGTGTGTGTGTGGGAATCGTAGGCGTGCGCACCGGGGGGCGGTCGCAATTTATACCACCCCCATTAATGCAGAAGGCTGTACGCGCCTTTGCTTGAAACAGTGTAGCTGTAACATTGTCCCACCAGACATGTTTTTTTTCTGTATATAAACGGTAGGAAGTGCTTTTGACGATATGTGGTACTCTATTTTTTATTATTCCTATTTGCAAGTGTGAATTTACCTTTTTGAAACCTGTACGAACCGCGGGCTATCATTTTCTTTAACAGAAAACTCGGGATACTCCCTCGAGCCATGGTTGCTTACGCCAGCGTTTGGCGATCCTGACGCCAGCACCTCCAAAGGCCAGTGGGGAAGCGCAGGTCCATGCGCAGTTTTGTGGAGCGACATATTGGAGTGCTGAAGAGCAAGTTTCGCTGCTTGCAGCGCGTTCGAACCATGCTCTACAGCCCCGAGCAGTGCAGATCATTTATGCGTGCACTGCTCTCCACAACATTGCCTAGGACTCGGGCGACAGGACATTGGGAGAGCTTTGCGGGGGAGTGCCACCAGCTGAGCAATCAGGGGACGAACAGGCGCTGGAACCGTGAGACGTGCTCCTCAGAGGAAGGCAGCAGCGCAGTGCTGTTGTGAACCTTTTTTTAAGTACACAGGAATGGTGAGTTTTCATAAAGCATACATAAGTTATATGCATTGCAGCACAGTTAGGCAATAGCAGCTCAGTACGTAGAGTGCAAAAATACATATCCAGATCGAGTGTGCCTACATATAGGTTGTCCATGTTTCCAAAGCAAAACATCTGACAGGTTATGATAACTGAAACAAAAATGAATGAAACTTACACAAGGAATTCTTTTTAAAAAGAGTGGCTGAGGCATGGGCTCAGAAACAAGTGTACTGCCCTGCCAACAAGAGTCTCGAAGGATGCCGTTCCTTTCTATTATTAATGATTAAAGAGTTTTAAGGCACTGTGCCATGCCGCTTTTTCTATGAGGATTTGCTGCTGCTCCCTAGGTACTTGTGTGTAATATGCACATCATCAAACACCTCTTTCCTAGTGAAACATTACAAATATGATGCCACAACGGCTGGCATGTGTTGTGTAGATTCTGTGACATGGCACTTGCGGTACGTGTAGACACAGCGGTTGTTACCTACTGCTCAGGACAATGCACTGAACATTGGTTTGTATTGCTGAAGCCTGTGGTTACATTACTGAGGAATTGGCACAAGGTACTCCTTTCCTAGTTCAGCATGAAACGAGATGGCAACGTGAAAGTACAGATTTTTCTTCAAATGTCACATGAACTGTGGAATGTACACATCCATTCACCCAGTATGACAGACTTCATGGAAGCAGTATGTATGATTGAAACTGTCCACTCACGGTCACCATCAGTAAAATGTTTGCACAGCTCTCATAAACAGAACAGAATGATTGCAACCGCTGCGTCCTTTTAACTCAGACGCGCAGTATAAACTGGTGGGAACCAGGCAATATGCTTGCTAGCCAGCTCTAGTGCTAGGTGTAAGAAAGCTTCTGTGCAAGCATGAACATGCAGATGAGGCGAGCAAACACAGCATCATAAAAGCAGTTGAAAAATGCGAAGTAACACTTTAAAGCTCAGCACTGCGATAAGATTAGTCATCACATCGTGGCCAAATGAGTAGACGTAAGTTAACGGTAAAAAATACAAAACTCAACTTTATCACACTGTGATCAGTGTATGATGAACCTTGAACGTCTCACTACATGTAGCAAACCACGCGATAACATTGTAGCGTCAACATCACACCATTCATTTTCACCACAGCACCGAAAACTTGCAGTCCCACTTGAGTGACTTTGCAAGAAAGGGTGAGCTTGACAAGTGTGTGCATTCCCTTGTAATTGTAATGAATCGCTGACTAGAAGCATTTCTTTCTCTGCTGCAACTGCAGTGCAGTGCTTAAAAACACTCATATTTGCGAAACGTGCAGTGCACTTTGCTACTGTGTTGAAACATAAATTACATACAACATGAATAATTCGCTCTGCAATCTAAAAACACCCAGAACGTACCACACTTGAAATTTATTCCAGGAATAACCCACTCAGAACAAAGACTATACAAAACAAACACTGGCGTGGTACAGTGATGACCATTTTAATTTGTGAAAGCACGGCACTTGAAGAGCAACTAGTTTGGTATATGAAAGTGTGATGCTCCTAAAAGAGACCAGCTTTCACTTAGTAGAAATGAAACCATCACGCTACTAAAACGTGCCTATACTACATGGTAATGTTTCATAATGTGGAGTGACCTACAAAACATAGAAAAACTACAAATACCACAGTAAAAAAAATCCATATACAGAAAGTGCAACTATTTGTAATGATTGCAGTGTGATTGACTAGTTGCCTGAGAATTATGCAAATAAAGAAGAAACAAGCTGCTCTTGCAGCATGGTTACCATTAATGAAAAAAAAAGACTACACAAATTGGGGGACACCTTAAGTTCGAACATCCTCTTGTATTGCTGATAGTCCTCATACAATGAAACATTCAAACTGAAATTGAACAATCAATAAATGCATAAAATTAAAATTAAATTATAAAATAAACCAAACGAAGTGAACTAACAAAACACAAGGAACAGTAAATGAAAGGCAAAACTGAAACTAATTAGTTTCTTTCTTGCTGCAGCGCCATGGTCTGTGCCAAGGAGTGCAGCTCACTCATGAAGCCCTCCTGAGCCACCACCCTCTCTCTGGCTGCTGCCTCTTTGTGCGCCAAGACAACGATGCTGCTCATCAACTGGACGATTCTTCGAAGAATCTGAAATGAAGAATCATGGTGGAGTCGCGTGAGTCTCATTCCTCACAACTGGCTGGCAACTGCAAGCTACTCTTGTCAAGAATCACAACATGCACAACAATTTCCTCTCTGATGAGCCACTGGCCCGACTGCATCCATTGGTGGTGTCAAGCGTCGTGTACAAGCTATGCCCTCTTCGTTTGGAGAGACAAAAACCTGCTGAAGCTACTCTTCAGTCATCTATTTAAATGCATCTCTTACCTCGAAACAGCCCTTTTCAGGGCTAACCAATTTTTCGCCCGGCTGTTGCTCTTTGCCCAGGCATGGTACCGTCCCTGAAAATATAGCACATTTCTTATTTACGGTTTGAGTTGGTTTGTTTTTTAATTTGTAATTCGGTTACGATAACAGAGCATGAAAAATATTTATATCCTTGATGTGAAGTGACACCGAAGGTTCTACCAACCCGGTGCATCTCTTCGCTGTGAGCAATGCTGCGGGTGCACTGCGAAGACATGGCCAACAGAGTGTCAACTCGTCGTGGCCGCGATCTATGTCGTGGCCGCACAGGGCGTCGAAACACTGAAAGCATACACATTTTCTATAATCAGTTCAACGAAATACACGAGATCTCATTTTATCAAATAGCTCGCTCATTAGTAATTTACCAGGTACAGTGGCCACCCCCTGCGTGCCCGCTGCTCCGCAAGGTTGATCCTGTACCACTGTAGTTAGAGGACAAGAGCAAATGCAATAATACTTCATGGACCTGCACACGCATTAAACAAAATTTAAAACAGGCGTTGCGCTGATGCTTATGTGTCACTGTGCTTGGGCCCACAGCCTCTTCGGTCTCAACCTCTTGTGCTGCCGAGGGAACGCCAGCCTGTTGGAAAGTATCGTAAGCATACCCCTTGGCTATGTGGCTATTCGTTGCGCTGGCTGTGCAATGAGCTTTCGTAGTGCACATATTCGGAATTCTACATTTAGTGAGCACTTAATGATCCCGTAATTATTTGTCTTTGTGCACTCGCCTGTGGCCATTTTATTTTCGTGATGACCGATTCCCATACTTTATTTCGTTATTTCTGTACAAGAACTAAAAATGGAGCAAAGCCAAAGGGCTAGAAGCCTCGCAATAGGCCTTTGCTCCAATTGCAGTGAGGCACACAGGCGATCAAAGCACTATGTAAATACAAATAATAAGTAAATGAAAAACATACATAATGTAATGCATATAATAACAATAAAGCATCATTTGTAACATACATATGAGCTACAGCACTCGCACCATTAAACATACTGATAAACGCTGCATGTGCTCATACATTAAACATACTAATAAATGCTGCATGTGCTCATCGCCATACATAAAGCAAAGTGAAGAAAAAAAGAAGGCTAGATACAGTTAGGAATAATCACACGGTGCAGTATTTGCATCAGGAAAAAAAACATGACATTCAACATCCAGGTGGACAAACAGGAAACATGGAAAAGGGACTTCGATGGTATTTTTAATCAGTACCATCCTAACGATTTACTTGGACTGGTTTTTATATCTAGAAGACTGTAGGTTTTATCTGGAAGGGTGGGTAGCTGAAATGATTCGTGTTGCCGTCCGTAAATCGTTGGGATCTTTAGAATCATTCTAGGATATGCACGAAAATAGTACAGAGACCCCTCGCAAAAATCCCCATTTTCCCAAAATGATAGCCAAGCTGAGATTGCACTGGATTAACCTACCCGATTTTCCATTATCTCTCTCCCATGCTATTTTACTGTTCACCAACCGTGTCGCGTTGCGCTAAAGGCACCTCTTACAGATAATGACAAACTTTGGGGCACAGTTCAGACACCCAAGATTTTCCTGCAATGTGCTTACCTCTTGGTAGAGCGTAGCGACCTGGAGGCCGCCAACCCGTGAGGTTCCCGTCACTCGCAGGATTCGCCCGCGGAAGCCCGGTGCGCGGCCTCCCCCAGTGCATCTGGAAACGCATATGCCAATATCGAAGGACGAGTTGCCCATACCGTTAGGTCGCTCATCTTTGAGCTTCGGCGACGGCATTGTGGCGGGCTTCGTGTACTTCTTTTTGCCACCAGTCCTGCCACTGTGCCGCAGTTTAGTAACAGGGTCCTGGGCGTTCAGTCTGTCAGCTGCCACAGCCGTCGCCTATACGCAAGGGTCAAGCCATGCTGCAGTTCGCTGGCCTTTTGGGCCAGCTCGGGATACTGCTCCATGAAAGCGAGCACTATCTCCCGCTGGCTCTGCACCATAGCGAGTTTTCCCTTGGGCAACGGCTCGAATGAACAACCATTCAAAAAGTCGCGCTCTTTGAATTTTAATACATGTGGAGACATGCTATAGGCATTGCTTGAAACTAAGTGGTGGCTAGCGCCTCCACTAAAAATCTCGCAGAACTGAGACACCACCTAGCGCTTTTTCGAAGCATTAACCGCAATAATTTGTTTCTCTCGTCCCTCATTCCAAACTATACCAATAAAAAGCAACACATTCAAATTTTGCTAGACACTTGTTATAATCAAAAATTTTAAAACGCGTTAGAAACACTTCTCAATCTATTATACGGTCCCCCACCAGACGACAAAAGTGTGACGTAGGCTGCCCCTCCGCTCATTGGCTGTTTGCTCCCCCCCGTTCTCACAAACACTGCGCGCCGCCCATTTTCTGACGTAATGAACGGACCGCCTCCGTCCAAATTTGGAACGCGTACATGATCGCGCCACAGATAACGTCACATTGCCGGAGAGCCGCTTCATGCTGGCGGCGTCTGGCGGCAAAAATGCGAAATGCCCCCGTTTTTGTTTCCGAAGGAACCGGGCGCGCGCGCGCGCTCCTGTTCCGCCGCGGTCACGAAGCGTGGACGCGGATCACGTTCGGCCGCACTAGTTTCTCGCTCCGTCATCGCGGGCTATGGCTGTTCCTACTGATAGCTGTTACGCCAACTTTTTTAGACGCGGAGGAAGAAGCTCCGTGGCCCGCGAGAATTTAGTACGACGCTTTTAATATTTCAGCACCGTTGATGAAGAAAAAAATGTAATCCGTCGCTTTCAATGATCGCTACAGTAACATAATCTGTTGCTTTTGTTTGTACGTGGTGCTGTTTGGTTTCACAGCCACGTGATGACATTTAATGACTAGTTATGTGCTGCTGGCTTCCACCAAACGCATACATGCCTCACAAACGCTACTAGAGGGAACGCGCGTGGGCGTGTTCGCCCGGCCGGTAGCGCTTCCTTTTCTATTTTTTTAGCAGCTGCGGGTTCGCGCCGCCAATCGAAGTGCCTCCGTCGGCGCATGTTTTCTTTGTATTTTTTGTGACGTTATCTCGACGCCCGCCAACGCCCGTTCTAGCGGGAGTTGCACCTCCTAAACATTTCTTTCTCCGTGGTCCGCACAAACGCGAGGCAACGCGCTTCCCTCGGCGCAGGTGTTGGAGCGGTGCCAAGTAGGTCACGCCGCAGCTGGGCGTTGACGTCTCGTCACGCTCCGCTCGCACGCTTCCCTCGCAGGTGCGCGCGTACGTCACACTCTCCTTCACCCGCCGGAGCGCCCGCAGCTGCCGGCTCCAACGCCCGCTCGCCTCCCGTGTCTGCGTTTCAAACAAACGTTTACACCAGTAAACGCTACATCGAGTTTCGCTTCAAACTGTTCTTCCAGCACCCGCGTTAGCGCCGTTCAACCCGTGACGCCACCCGTGCGCAACGCTCCTGCTTCGCATCCCATCAGGGTTCCCTTACGGGGAGATGGCCCAAGTTGTTTCCCTCTACAAACGTTTGTTTTCCCGAATCGCACACATTTTCACTACTAACTTTTCCTCATCGCCTAACTAATTTATCAATTATCGTTCCGCTGTGAAGTAACAATCTTACCCGGACTACCTTGCGTTTCTGTTTGCTCCATACCTTTGTGCCACCAATACTTTAGGCGCTTTTTTCTTATCTCTATCGCAGACATGTTCCGCTTTCCCGTGCTTTCCCTGAAACCCATGGCCTCCTGCAGCGTAGTGTCTCCAGCTACCATCTGGGTGGACATCTGCACATTGAATCAAAATATGATCTGTCGTTTCCCTAGATATTCCACAGCACGCACATGCATCCTCTTCTTTATTGAATTTCGCTCCGTAACTTCGCATTCTCAGGCAACCTGACCATGCTTCAAACAGTAAAGCGCTTCCCTTTGAATTATCGTAAAATTTTTCTCTCTTGATCGCGTCTTTCCCATTTCTGTGGTTGCTCAATGCCGGTTTCTTCTCCATTGCTTCTATCCAATCCGACTTCTCCGCTGCTCTGACCACACTCTTAACGCTCTTTTTCGTCCCACCCGTTTCGTTACTGGCTGTATATTTACTGGTAAGCCTCCTAGTTCTCTTCCCCAATTGTGAGTTAACGTTCTTCCTGTACAACTATCTGAATACTTTCGCTGCGAATCTACTTTCTTTCGTATTCCTTAATCTCCATTCGTACCTAGTTTTACTCTGACCTTCCCTTCCCTCAAAGTCAGACCATCCCATATTCCTCCTAACAGCCTCACTTGTGGTCATCCCATGGCCGCCCAATGCGAGACGTCCGGCCGTCCTCTGATTGACATCCAGCCCTGATTGTACCTCTGACCTCATGCACACCACTTAGTTTACGAATGTAAGAACTGGCACCATTACACCTTTCCACAAACCGCGAATTACCTCGTACCTGTTGTAACCCCACAGCGTTCTATGCTTCATAATTGCAGAATTCCTCTTTCCTTTAACTATCATATCTTTCTCTTGTACTTCTATGTATCTATTCCCATCATTTATCCATATCCCGAGGTATTTGTACTCTCGTACTCTGGGTATCTCCTCGTCCTGTAATGATATGGTCTGGTCGTTGCTGTCATTGAATATCATCCAACCGCATTTTGTCACACAATATTTTAGTCCTAAATCTTCACTTTCCCGACCACATATATTAAACTGACCCTGCAAATCTGTTCGACTGTCTGCGAATAGCACAATATCGTCCTCATAAAACAACCCGGAGAGCTTTTGTTCAACCACTATACCTGCTTGTCTCTGTGATAGCTTAAAACCAATATTGCTCATCACCAATGCTTTATCCATGCTCCTCATGTAAAGCGTGAATAATAATGGGGACAACGGGCATCCCTGCTTCAACCCTTTACCTATATCGACGATCTCCATTCTACCATTACTCGCCATACCTTCCCATTCCACATATATTGTATTTCCACTGTATTTCCACTTCTCTATGATCGGCCGCCCCGTTGTGCCCTGAATACGGTCTTCCCGTTTTTCGACCACGCCGATGGCTGTATATCTATCGCACTTAGGAAGCCCGGCGCCTTGCTTTCTTAGGCACCCTTGCTTCACAAGATCGCTCGAAGTCTCGTAATTACCGCCGACGCCGACATGTCCTCTGTAATCCAAGTGATTTCGTGTAGATGTGGAAGCCTACCAGAAAATGTGGCTTGTGAGAAGAACTACTGGCTCGCTATGAAGGACCCTAAGTTCTTCTACCCTGTATAAGCCAGTTGAGTTACCGCGTAGCGCGAGTCCATTCAAATATGAGATGGTCCACAAAAACTAAAGTTACTGATGTTGCCCGTTTGAAGCCATTTACTTGTATATGCGCCCTTCTCACTTGACCAGTGGGCTTCGTTTATGACGAGGGGTGTTCTACAAGTGTGATAGACAATCTTGTGCGAATTGGGTATGTGCCTGTTGTTGCAGTGGGACACGTGGCCACAGAGGATAGAGTAACACGACCTGAGCCTCGTACTTTGCCACAGCGGACATCTCCATGAGCGCTCAATCCACCTGTGACGTCGTCTCGAGTAATTAACCTCACATGCACGTGATTATATATATATATATATATATATATATATATATATATATATATATATATATATATATATATATATATATATATATATATATAATTCGGGGAAGAAGTTCTGTGGGTCCGGTTCAAAAGTGGATGAGAAACGAATTGCGCACTTGCGAAAATCGCACGTTTATTGTTCAACGTTTCGGCCGTGGCAAGGCCTTCGTCACAATGAAGCAATTACAGTCTCGTAGCCGCTTTTATGGACATACACATGTAGGAAAGGTCATGTACGTTCACGTGTAATTGTGCAAATATGACAACGCTAAGAAGCAAGAGCATGTGAACCACAAAACAGATGCAGATGCGCATGGCCTCGCCACGTACACGCGCGACAAAGGAAAGTAAAAATAATAAAGAATAATAAAAAAACATGTTTTCAGAACATATCTATACAGCGCATTAGCTGCAATGTGACAGTGATTGTACAAAAAAGAGCGCAATGATCTCAAGACGTGACTGATAGGCACTACACTTTACCAACGCTCTTGTTGATACCGCATGACACAGTGTCAAATTTCTGAATGAGGAATGATTCTCGTACTTCCCGATCACGGTGCGTTTTGAAACCTGATTGCATTATTGTTGCCTGCATATTAGCAAACGTGTGTCCCGGCAGCCTTACATGGCGAGATAGTGGTAGATGCGGTAAGCCGCTGCTAATATATATATATATATATATATATATATATATATATATATAGAGAGAGAGAGAGAGAGAGAGAGAATGGCGAGAGTGCCACATTTTATCACCCTTGCAATCCCGGGACAACCTGCCAAAGCCTTCGGCGGAGTCGACTGAAAAATCAAGCCGAGCGGATGAGTGCATCAGAGGTCAGGGTCTACTCAGGCCCGGGTGGTCGGTTGTCTGCAGTCGGTATAGGCGAAGCAGCAGGCTCAGTTGGTCGCAGCTTAAGCAGCATCCTACGACTCGAGTTTCGCAATTCGTCCGCCGTGTCGACATCAAGCACGGGCCAGAAGCCCGGCGTCTCCGTTCGGAACATCGACCGGACACCTCCGCAGTTTAGCATTCACGTCACAGGAGCTCTTACCGCTTAGATTACAAGTCGCGTTACACCCTTCATTTCGTTAACCATCGTGTGTTCATTCTAATATTGATATGTTAGCGAAGTGTCCAGGTTTCTAGTGGCAGAATATAGCGCATGTGGATTTTTCTTTTTTTGCAAGGTAGGAGGTTAGTTCATTACCGAGTGGTACTCGGTGGATTTATCGAGCATTGTAAATTTTGTAATAATTTGGCCCGCCTATTTTCGTTTTGTTAAAACTGAGCTCTTTTCTTTCTTCTCCCAAATGTGTCCCGTCTTTGGCGCCAGGACCACGTTCGATGAGGCGTGGATCTTACCTATCAGCTAGTCGAACCACGGGCAATGCATGCGGGCTGGGCTTGTGTCCGCCCCAACCACTCTGCAACGGAAAGCGCGGGCAATTCGACGTACCCGTTTTTACAAAGGAACAGTCGCCGCTACCTGCCCATTACTGGACTAGTAACTTGCTTACGAAACAATGCGGAGTGGCCAACTTTTTAATTGAGTTATAAACGAGAGGCGAAGAAGAAACAAAATCTCGTTGAACGAGTGATTAAAGAAGAAAAGGGGGAATTAGGGCGCGTGCTGTGTCCGTGTAGAACTTTCCCCTCAGCAAAACTTGAGAAGGGAATGGGGCGGAAGGGAATGGGAAGGGAATGGGACAATGGGGACTGTTCTCACTGGGGACTGTTCACTTGTTTTGGCGCAGTGAGGCGGTCTGCCTCTGACCCGATTCATGGGCCGCGTGTTCCAGAGCTCAGCACGCACGTCCAAGTGGTCTTGCAATTGCGAGGCCATGTTGGTGGCCTGGCACAACCGCACCGCCCTGATGATGCTGATCACAAGCACCAGGCCGGACCAGGAATACCGCAAAAAAAGGGGGCGCCGCTTCGCCTGCCAAAGCCACATCCGGAAAAGAAATGTACTTTGAGCAGAGCCGCGAGGAGAGGCGAGACGTTATGAGTAATACTGGCGATACTCAACAGCAGAATGAAATAACACTCATTTTATTGCGGTATGCTGTAAAGGGATCCTGAAACGGTCGGGGAGTCTTGCACAAATACATTGTGCTGATGTCTCAAGTCTTCCTGATCATTAGCAGAAAAAGTGCGTATAATAATACAAGGTTTTCAACATGCTCATCTCTGAGGAGTCAAGCGAATTAAGCAAGATAAGTTTATGCCTCCCCTGCCTATACTCCGTTTCATACCTCCGTTGCCCTCTCTCCCATCTTTCTGTTCCCCCTTCCCATTAGCCCAGTGTGGGGTAGCCAACCGGACGTCTTTCTGGTTAACCTCCCTGCCTCTCTGTTTTTCCCCTTCCTTCTTGCGCAAGTAGTCCTTAAAGGAAAAGAGAAGGAGAGGTGTATCACTCTGATAAACAAACGACAAACATAACGTACGACAAACATAACGTACATAACGCATGTTTCGATTCTTTTCCCAGAAATACGAGCGTCTTTTGCCAAGCTTATGAGCAATGCATCATGATTTAAGGCTGCCAGCGAGGCATTTATCGTTTTTCGCTCATCGCAAACAGCGCACTACTTTCAGATCGCTGAAATACACAGCGTGTAAACACGAGCACTAGCTTTGACCTCGTTGCACCCGATGTATGAAACGGAGTAGAGAGGTCGTGTAAAGGGCATTCGGCGTTACGCTCACCACTTATTTTCTTAGCTATAAATCACACTCACGTCACGAGTAATTGCTCTGCATCGTGGTAGAGTCGCGCCACCTGACTGCGCAGATTTCAATACTCGCTGTGACCGGAGCTCGCCAGTTCACGGAGGCCACAGAAAAACGCGGGTTGCACAGCCGTCACTAGTGTGGCCGGCCGAGTTGAAAATAAAAACCCCTTGTGAGAGGAGTTGGAACCTTATGTTTTCTCGTAGCTGCCTTGTTATATGATGGTTCGCGGAATTTATAGTAATGATTTCATAATGCTACACTAACATGCTGCAGTATATGATAATGCTGTAGCGATTTAACTCTACAGCTAGCAAACCTGCAATGGTATCGCATACCTGCTTCTTCGCCCAACTTCATTGCTACATGCGCACTAGCGTAACTCAATGTAAGTAAACAAAAAAAAACATTTTTCAAAGCATCCCCTGAGTTTCTGGAAAGTTAAGTTTGCTAAGTCACAAGCAACCTCTGTGACTTACATTCACATATCTCTGATTCACAGTCACAGATATCCGAAGCAACATTCCTAACTTACCATGCCGCGCTATAGCAGGGCTTTCGTGGCGACAATGGACAATGGAATCTGGCATCATTTAAGTAATTTAATTTTGCGGCCATAGGTTTCCATGCCCCCATAAGAGGGAGGTGAGGGTTGAAAAAAAATTAGATAGAACAGCTCCACTAAGGCTCGACTAAGGTGAAAGCTGGGGAGGTGCGAAACATTAGGTGAGGCGCCGGTGTTTCCCACAGCCACACGCCAATCGCTCCTAATGGGCTGACTGTATTGGTTCTAGGATCGACTTACGCAAATTTCGCAATCGAATTTAGCAAATCCCTGGTCATTGATGCAGCTATTCCGGATTATTGCTGTATAATAAAGTACTCTTAATCATATTAGCTTCATTGTGAGACGGTTTTATTAAATATACACTCGTTATTTAACCATCATTTGACCGCTTGCTTTAGCGCGACGGGTGACAGGAGACACCTGCAACCGGAGCGCATAGGGTGTTTGGACCCATAAATAAGCGTTGAGAGGCGCGAAATCCCTGAGAACACAGTAATGTGTCAACAGGTGAGAAGTTTTTTGAAACAGGGGCTTCGATAGTATGCCACGGCGAGGCACCTTATGTTCAAACTATTGACAGGGCCGCGTTCTTTGTCTTCCCGGCATCCTTAGGTGCCGCAACAGAGAAGGGGTTCATTTCTGCCGCACGACACGAAATTTTGGAGCTTAACTGCATGCTTTCGAGACTAATGATTGTGGCAAATCCGTTACTCCTCAAAGGGATGAACCCAATTACAATGTTAAGTACTTTCTTGGCTATGAGTCATGATCACTGCAGGACGAAGCCCTCTTCCATCGACTTCCGTTTTGACCCGCACTGCGCCCACGTTATGCCCAAATGAATACATATAAACACACACAGGAGCATACATATACATGTAGGGCGTTTGTTTTACATTTTATATTGTCGCATATTCGGGGGTGGAGAGGGGGCAAAAACCTGAGGCTATTTGTCAAAGTGCTGCCTAAATTTTGGGAGAAGCAGGGTCTTTAGCCGAAACAGTCCGAAATTCTGAGTTTTTTTCCCTTCGAGTTACAGTATTCAGATGTTTAAAATATCAAATGAGCAGCCACCATGAGGAATGCTATTTCAGTCACCGGAGCACACTCAAACCAGCAGGATGCAACTTCGTTATCCAAGGGTGGGGTAGCTATTTGTCGCGAGATTGCCCTACAGGTGGCAGCATTATACCCGTCGGCGACGCCCAGTGCAGTATACTCAGCAGCACAACGTTATGAACGGTCTGAGCAAACTGTAAGTTAAACGAAATCATTGCCTGCAGTCAAAGCTATTCATAGGCGCGCGGCAAGGTCAGATTAGTGCGTTCAAGTACGTGCAACAAACTCCGTGCAGCAAAAAACACAGGCAGGTATGTGATATCGGAATTCGCGGACGAGTCCGGCTTTAACCTAGAAACAGCCTTACAAATAAGGAAGGTCTGATCTTCAATGAACATAAACGTCTGACGATGTCCGTGGACCGACCGCGCTGTGCGCTGCTCACATGCTTGGTCACGGGATCCGGGCCCGCGCACAGAGCGAGGTCGACGAAGGACACCAACGCCAATGTAGCCAAAGCCACCACGTAGATGGCGAGGAGGAGCGGGTTCCGGCGCAGCGAGCCCACGATGCCCACCACTGCGGCTAGCAGCGCGGACACCATCACCACAAGGCCCTCCACTAAGCACGGCAGCACGTCGTCACCGCTGCTGCCGCCACTGCTTCTGCCGCTGCTCCGGGGAACTGATTTTTTTCCATGTATACTGGGAGATCTGCACGATAACAGTGCCCGAGAATGAGAAAGAAAGCGAAAGTGAAGGCGCCGTTAAAGAATCACGCATATCAGTCACTCGTGATGGAATCAATCGGTACTGAAATATTCTCGGAGTGGAATTGAGGTAAATTCAAATCGAAGCATCACTGTCGCCCTAGGGAATGCGTAATCTGAACGTTTATGCACTCTGTAAGGAGTGACAACTGAAATGTATATCTTAGTGTATAGATCCGTTTGTGCACCTTCAACTAGGTCATATACAATCACGGCACTGTTTATTGCATGCCAATGAGGGACATTCATAATATATTGTCACTTCGCAGCACTGGGCGCTCCTGCTATGATCTTCGGCGTACAGTCACGGAATCGCGTGCTATCGAGAGCATTATGAGAGGCTCGGAGGTTCTCACTGATGTTGTTTTCGGGCCAAGAAGACGCAGCAGTTTCCTGCGACATGCAGCCGCGAAAGCTCAGTGGAGCTCACTGTGGTACCAAAAGTCGACGAGAACACGTTGTCTCGCGCTCTATTACCCACTCGGAAGCAGCTGCTGTAGGCGTATTGTATCACAACGCAAACAGTGCACTGAAATTTGTTCTTATGCGCCGGTAAATTGAGAACTGAGGAAAGTCTCCAAAGAAAGCCTTGGCTGTTCAGGTGGTCCGCGTTTAAAATGTCCGAGATTAGCTCGCATGGCTGTACGATTTACCACGCTATTCATGCAAGCTCTTAGGAACGTGCACCGGATATCAAAACCACGTTGTTCCTGAGCCATGCTGTGCTTCTTCCGATCTCCCGTTTCCCCAGCCGTAGGCATCTCTACCCTAGGACGCAGATGCGTGTTAGAGGTTTTCTCGAAAGAAGCAATGCGTGGACACATGAGTGGTGCACTGGGAACACCTCGTCAAACCTATACTATTGCGCTTTGGAGTTTGCAAGTGTCGCCAGAATTGTTTTACTTCTGTTCGCTACTGCACTTTAGCCACGCTGCGCTCAGGGATGTGAGGAGACGGTTCGCTGACAGGGTTCGTGTATGTAGGAGATACGCTTCTGAAAGGACAAAGAGCCCGCCGCATTTTTCTTAATAAAGGGTGGAGGAATGCGCGGTGATAGTACTCGATTGGCTCTTGAGAAAATAAGAAAAGTGACGCACAAGTTCGCTTTAGCCGCTGTCTCGTTCTGCAGCTTTCATGGCGAGTAATACCAGCAACACAACCGTCTTGCCTTACGTGCAGGTGCACCGTATATCAGCTTTCGAAACACTTTTAAATTTGTTTGTTTTAATCTTGTGGGCGCCAAGCAGCTGGTGAGGGGCACTGCGAATGAGCTTGCCGGGTGAAATGCGATGCTGCGAATAGGCGCCGATGGCCTGCTACAGCCGGCAATGAGCGCATCGCTCGACGGTCGAAGCTGCTCGGCCGTAAATATTTAGCGCTACCGATCACACATATATAAATTAAAAACAACAAATAAAAACGGAGCGCACAATTTTTACGTTATTCAGTCATTTCGCACCATTTACACGTGTTGTACGTACGTGAGGTATATTTTGGTGCCATATACAGAATCTAGCTTTCATGGACGGTTATTCATGGTGCATCGTCAAGAAACTTGCCTCACATGTTCATTGCACTAATAACGTGGTTTTCTAAGAATTCCATGTCGCACGACGTTCCGAATAAAACACAGCAGCTGCGTCGAAGCAATTATTGCGCACGTTAAAATGACGCCGTCGACTTATGGTCATTTATTTCCGCGAACATTCACTTTCGTCCTTGAAGAGACTGCGACAAGCAAAAAGTCGACCGTTATGTTCTTTCGATCATGCGTACTTGATGTACTAGTTCGTTAAAAACCTGTTAAATATATGTGTGTCTTAAATCCGTGAGAGCGTGAGCCGCTGGGAAAGCAACTCCTATTCATGGGAACACAAACACTAGGCTAAAACGGCCACTTTACGCGCGTCGTCCACAAATCAGAACACACGCTATGCTTATTCGATAATATTACCTGCGCGACGCTGACAGGTTTTTCGTTTTTTTGTCGTTAGTCAACTGGTGCCTTGAAGAACGTGGTGGCTGCGCTTACGGGGATATTGGAATATGGCGCTCAATATTTTGAATATCTCCATTCTTTTATACTGCACTGCAGCAATATAACCTTCTGTTGTTAGTCAGTGCCACTCCTTTGTGTGTTACATTGCTCGTAGTTTGTCCGATTTTGCGGTGTTTTCCCATTTTTTAATATGTTCAAGGAAGCACACCAACAATTCATTATAACGAAATACTAGTACTCGCATGCTTTTTCTTCAGTGACGGTTACATCTATCTATCTATCTATCTATCTATCTATCTATCTATCTATCTATCTATCTATCTATCTATCTATCTATCTATATGAAGAGCAGCAAGAGTTAGGGCCGCCTCTGTAGATGCAAGCACTTACCATCGTTTATATGTCGACGATGCAGGAGATGCCGATGGCCAGGATGTAGGTGACCAGGCAGACCATATAGCGAAGGAGTCTGACGAAATCGTGCAGTTCTTCATCCTCCACTTCCTCTGCGTCATCCCAGTCGTCCGCGTTCAGGTCCACCTCTTTGAGAGCGACGTCATCTAGCGGGTCAGCTGCGTCAGCCATCGCGGGTGCCAGCATGTCGACGGCGTCGTACGAGGTAATATACTGCCCTTCGAGTCGTCTTCGAGCGATGCTGCCTCCGAAGCCTTGTTCCTGAGGCTGTGCCTCAGCATGATGATGATGATGATGATGATGCATGGTACGCTCGTTCTGTGATCTTTTTGTCTACGCAGAGCCATCTTGCTCCGTCATGCGAAATAGTGGTTGGGCCATGTTTAATGTGGAAGCACAGGTTATCAAAATTTTTATTTGGTGCTGTTCACTTTCACATATTAGCACTGTAAGCCTTTCACTGTCAGTCGTAAAGAGTTGCGAGACTGTTACGAGAATGTGGAATGTGGACGAAATCTCGTGGCACACACCCACTGTGGTCACAGATTTAAATTTTATCGTGATACAGAGCATCAGCGATGGGTCGAATTAGTTGAAGACAAAAATGAATTGAAGGTATGGTATGTAGTGTTTCGCCTCATTAAATGAGCAGCATCTGCCTGTGGCGCCTTGAACTGTGGGCAGCTACAACCGTTTGGACGGGATCCATGAAGCAAGTGGACCCCACCACACGGAGACCATTTAGGTTGTTGGTTTGCTATGCATTGCGCCTACCCACGCTAGGAGATTGGCCAAGATGGGTTAATAATAAAACGTTGCAACGTAAGTACTGCGAATTACCAGTCAAAGTGGAATAAACAGAATGAATTTTATAGTAAACTACGCAGCACCCATTTGAAGGGTACTGTGGATTACTCAAACGTCCTATTATATCTCGATTACTGAGCTTATAAATGATATACCACACGGTATTCGAGGGACCCAGAAGGACAAAACGATTTTTTGTGTCCTCTAATTTGCTCTCACAATACCAATTGCGTCACTCTTACCACGTGACAATGCTCATTAAGCGAAATATCTCAAACTGGGAATACCGGTGTCGACGCCGCCTTAACCTTTCTCCACGAATTTTCTGTCATATCATATGGTTTAAAGACGCGTCCTTTAGCGCACATAATTTCGCCCTCAGAGTGAATCCTCTTGTGTTATAGAGGGACCATAGACTGAACGTAGCAAGTTGAATGAATTTTGTTGTGCCAATGGGGTTGAAATCCCCATGTAGTTTTGCATTGCCCAGTACACGGGCCCCAAGCACTTCGCCTCCACCGAAAGGCGATTTTCACGGCTGAGATCTAACTCGCCTATTCTGGCTGAACGGCCGAACATTGTAACCACTCAACCACCGCGGCAGCAACAATCATCGATTTTGTAACAACTTCTGGTATGGAAATTGGAAAATGTATGATGATGATGATGATGATGATGATGATCTTTTGTATATGGGGGATAGCCATAACAGGGGATTCGCCAAGGCTTGAGAATACTAGCTTTAAGCTGATATTTTGCGCATGGCCGTAACATGGGGAAAAAGAACAAATGCGCAAGCAGGGTACGTAGTAGTAAACACTATTGGGGTCCTCAAGGAGCCACCTTCACCCTCCCCTCCCCTCCTCCCGTTTTATTTTGAGGTAGGACTAGGGGATAGTGATTGAGAAATATCGATAGTACTATCGATACTGTCGATAGGGGTGTCACTATAGAACCGTCTATGGTGCAGACCTAGTATCGATATATCGATAGTACAGTCGCTATCGAAGTATCAATGCTGCAAAATCTGCTGATGGCGCCACTGATAGTGACATCGATAGTATTATCGATTGGGTCAATATACCATAAGTATATAAAACAAAAATCACCTGTATCTTTTGCTTCGTTCTCAAGTTTCGGACCTACTCAGTCACGCCACGGACTTATATTAGCAAGAGAATGAAGGCAGAAATCGCGAACGAACAAGTAGGTCCGTCCGCGAATTCCCGAACTGAACGCAATGCGCCTGACGACTTACATAACGAGCAGAGAAAGCAATAACGGCGGTGCATGGTTGAGCAGTCCACCAGTAGCAGAAAGGAACCGTTACATGCGTGAAATATGGCGGCTTCAAATTTATACTGCACTTCGTGATTGAAGAATGAATACTTCAATAACTAATTTTTTTGGTAAGGTGTAACTGGTTACTTTTGAGTGACTTTATTGGTGGTCATGTCCCGGCATTTCGACTGCGGAAATAATTTAATTCGGCAAGAACTACTCGTAAATGTAAATGAACTAAGTCTTGCAGACGATACGCTATCGCAAAACATATTGGCGACATAGGCGGCCAACAACAGCACGTTTATTTAGAAAACAATCTATAGTACCACAGACTATCTGTTGTACTGTCAATAGTTTATCGATATACTATCGATTACACTATCGATAGCACAAACGATAGTTTACCGATAGAAATATTCTCGATTGTCTCTACGGTATTGATAACTTTAAAAAGCTATTAATACTATCGATAGTCAATTTAACGATAGTTTTGTATCACTACTGGGGGCCACTATTACGTTGCGATGGGCCGCTGGCCCACAGTACCCAGTCGAAAAATCCACCAGACTGGGTCTGGTGTGTTTTACCCGTTCATACCAGAGCGGAAATTCAGACACGGGTTCTGGCGTGTCTGGTGTACCCGGCCGGTTTGGTGTGATCTGGCGTATCCGGTCGGTTTGGCATGGTTTGGTGTAATCTGGCGTATCCGGCCGGTTTGGCGTGTTTTGGTGTGATCTGGTGTGCCCGGCCGGTTTGGCGTGTTTTGGTGTGATCTGGTGTGCCCGGCCGGTTTGGCGTGTTTTGGTGTGATCTGGTGTACCCGGCCGGTTTCGCATGGTTTGGTGTATCTGGCTAGTTTTGTGTGATCTGGCACCAACCGATCGGTGCCACATACTATAACTTCGCATGGTTACAGTGTTGCCAAAACAGCGGATGTTACTAATCTTAGTACCATTGTGCCATGATTAAAATTTACTGTGGATCAAAATGTGCACACTTTTTTATGCCCGAGAAATAATGGCAGGCTGCAAGACACAGTAGTTTTGATATAAAAATGGCCGACTTGTTTATTTCATCCTCGGTTCTCTCAGCTTGCTAGTTTTCTGGAACAGCCATTCAAACCTTTTGTGGCTTCTTTGACTCTTCTTCAGAGTGGCCTCGGGCAGCAGTGTGGCACCTGAAAAAGACAAAAACAGTGTGTTATAGGAGTTCCCTCATTTATAGGGACACTACGTGCACATATTAGGTTGAGCAAGACTGAAAGAATGGGTTTGCGTTATAACCACTGCTATTCCTGGTGAGAATGGAGAAGTTGTAAGAAAACGACAAAACTAAAAAATTGGACTCTGTTTTTTTAAATGTGGAAACATGGGAATGTAGGCTACGTGAGAGCCGGCTATCGCATAAAAACTGAAGGATCCACTCCGAAAATTGGAGTGGTGCCTTCCTATTCCACTGCGTTTATATCTGTCTGATGTCAGCTCACCTATTTTGAGTGCTCGACTAACTGCTCCAGGTTTTAAATAATGCATTGGATAAAATCCGACAATAACTATACGTACAGTAGCGACACTTATTGCTCAATATTAAGGCCATGGAGCTCACTGCGTCGTAGCATTGGCAGCCAAGATCATGACGTCAGGTCCACTTTCTGGCGTGGGTGATTGAAACTGAGCTGCAATGTCGGAGATTGTCAGTGCATGTTTAGGGATGTGAAACCCCAGAAATCAATCAACCATGTAACCTGATAACAGCTCATTAAAGTAACATTAGCAGTGAGTATACCATTGTGCAGAATATGCAACATGCTTCCCATACAGCCCGATATTGTGAAAGGAAATTTCAGCTCTTCAAAATATTTTAAGTTTTTTTTACTCCTGATGAAGCCAAGAAAGGCATAGGGGAAATTGTAGTTTTTTTTATGTACTGTAGTAATTATGGAATAGATGGAAAGGAATTAAGTGGTCAAACACACACACCCACCTGTGGCAAAGACCAAACCTACAACCTTCGGATAACGTGTCCAATGCTCACCGAATGAGCTGCAAAGGCAGTCATTCTCCCGTCCACATTATTGGGTACTCGTGAGTGTACAATCCCAGGAGTGCTAGACAGCACCACTCGTTGCCATGGCGATGAGTATGGAATACTTTGTGCCAGATGACGGCTCGTAGAAGATATTTTTTGTAAGATGGCTGCTGCCCAACTTCCCCTATGCTTTCCTTGGCATCATTAGGTTGTTTCTAATAAAGAAATGTGCCCTGCCACTGTGGTCTAGGTGGATATGGCACTCATGTGTGGATACGAAGGTAGCGGGATCGAATCCTGGCAGCTATGGCTGCACTGCAATGGAGGCGAAAAGATGAAGCCCATGTACTACGTGCAGTGATCTGCACGTCAAAGAATCCCAGGTGGTCAAAATTCTGCCCACCAGAATCCCAGGTGGCGGCTTATATACGCTGACAGCAGCGGCGTATTAGCTAGATTTTCCTCTGTGCTCTGTTAACCTTTCCTTTCAGTCTTACTTTATTCCTGCAAAGTTCAAGTCTGCACAAGCACCAAGAACTTCATTTTTTTTACATTGCAGCTGTTGCAGTTACTTAAACTGGTGGTGGCAGTGACCAGACACCATCGTAATGAGCCCGTAATAGCCGAGTGTAAAACGCATCAGCACATTGCTGTTGTGAAAACAAACCGCTTCATGTGATAGTGCTGTAGTGCACAAAACGCAACTTGGACAAAATGCACAGAGATGTCCATGACTTTCAAAGTGGCGTGATGGACATGGAAAAAAAAACGGGGGTCTCGTTTTTGTTTACTACTACGAACGTTCACATGCATTCACAGAAGCTAGGCAGGTGTTGGATGATATTTACAGATGTTTACGACCTGTTCTCAGAACCTTATGATCTTTCTGAATGTTTCTGTCCGTTTCAAAGATCCGCGAGAAAAGGCTGCGGTCACCTTCTGACTGGTTTGCTTTATTATACCTTGCTTACGACATTCCGGAACACCAAATACTGCCGCCTACTCCCTTTAGCAAAAAGCACACATGAGTAATTGGATAAGGCATTGCATGACTGAATATGTGTTCTTCAGCATAGGGAGCATAGGAACGGATAAGTGGCTGCTCACTTTGGCCGCCTGCAGCGGTCAGCTGTTTGCTATGCGCAGATATCACTAAGCCTTCACCGCTTTGAAAGCAGTGGGCGGTTCATTACTAAAAGAAGCCAACACCCATAACATTCTAAGTTTTTTTACCGTTGTTGCCACTGTACCTTCTGCTCATAATTATGTGAAAGGTTGAAGGGAACAGCAAAATATTGGGAGCACCGCTAGCTACGACGTAGGTATATACGGATGAGCTTTCGCTACGCACCGTGCGCTGTGCATGCACTGTGCTTGGTTTTTATCACAGGTTCATAATAGAAACCAGAAGAGCCGCAGTCCTGACGAAGACAAGTCCACTTATCGAAACGTTGGCTCCTGCGACATTCCCTGTTCTACATTTTTTTAGCGATCTGTTCATAGGCTCGCAATAGGCGATTTGCAGTCGTCACTGATGTTTTTATGCGGTCAGTTTAAGCATCACTGCGCTTTGTTGGCCAATACTTTCCTTAAAGAAAAGGGGAAAAAACAAGCGTTGTCCAGTCTGCCACCTTGAGTGGCAGTCGTATTGAGCTCGTTTTGTAGAGCATCACAGTTCCTTAACGGCTTGCCAATCATGCAACCACTCTGTTTTGACAAAACCGCAGACTGCTAAAGTGCCATACATTAAACACACGGAACTCGCTAACTGCCACAAGAAGTGTGCTGTACATGATGCTATGTCCAATTCTGCCAATTGTCCTACCGATTCTGGTCAGAGCATGATATCCTTAGGAAGTTGTTGTGGAATGTCGACACATAGCCCAACCATCCAGCTTCATTCAAATAAAGCCACTAAAGCTCATAAACACAGCGTGCCAATGCAGCAGCTATGCAGCTGAACGAACCGAGTACTCCAAGTACCGGCGTGCACTGCGGCAGCGGCGACGTAGTGGAACTCACGGTGAGATCAGTCTATTGCTAACTGTTCTTTACATCTTTATATAGGCACTAAACAAGCAAGGCTTGCACCATGTGCGCAACTAGGCATGGCAAAGTGACACTGGTAAGAAACCATACATAAAAGTTTAGATGGGCATTAATCACAAAGCAGCAACAATGCAGGCAGCCAGCAAACACACAGAAATTGCATAAGGTAAGCAGCACAATGCTCACAGCTTCCACATTATAAAAAAAGGCACCACCAAGTAGTTCTTATGTGGCAGATACTAGAACAAGAACACTCAACGAGAGTGTAACAAGTCATGTGATGCATAACAGGGAGCACTGCAACAAAGCAGGCAAACTTTGCGAAGGCTTATTCTAGCCGAGAATCCAGTACTATACTGGACAGTAATTTAGGCTTAAAGTTCCAATAACTGCTGTGGGCAGTGAAGGACATAGTGGCAGATGTGTGGCATTGTTGCTATATTTAACCCTTGGTATGCGCACACACTCGTATAGGCAAGAATTTCAGCATTTCAGAGTTGCACCAGGTCACTGTGGCTTATGAGTGAGCTAACTGGTCTTAGTAGCAGCCAGGGGCCCATAGTCACAAAATTTGTAACAGGTAATAAATAAACAATATCTATGACAGGTGGCTGACAGGCTTATAAATACGTGCTGCAACCGTGCAGACTGACCTCTAAGCACTTACACTTCATGAGGTGACAATGGCTGTTGCACCAGCTTCTTGCCACCTTCTGCCATAAAGGAGTTCGGCAGTGTAGACCCTGTAGACCGTCACTGTGCAAGTGCATCTGTGAACCAGATGACTGCCACAGACCGTTCCACGATATGGGAGTCCTTGTGCACCCACATCAGGTGGTAGTATGATGGCTTCAGTACAAAAACCCCATTTGCCATACGAACCTGGAGACAAATGAGAAATTGTTACATGAAACACCAATCAACCCATCCCAATGACAAAAATGAACGCATGGGAGTGCACAACCAAAAGCTTTTCCACTTGTTAAAGTACCAAGAAAAGCGTTGTTTTGCATCCTACATGGCCAGTGGCAAGAAAAGAATGGTACTTCTGTATGAATATCGCAAGCTTCAATTAATAGAAATTTTATCCCCACCTACTCAGAACAGAGGTGAGAAAATAATTTCGGGGACCTGGCATGCCAATGTCACCGTCAGTTCAAATGCACAGAAATACAGCTATGCCCCTTTTGTGCAAGATGTGGCAGCTAAGGTATTTTGCATCTGCATACCTATCACAGCTTTAATTGATGAAAAGATCGCTAAAAAGTATGGAGAACAGAAAATGTCGCTGGAGTCAACATTTCATCAAGTGGACTTGTTTTCGTCAGGATGACAACCGCATTCTCGAGTGTTTGTTTCTGTATGCTTTGCACATTCTCCCCCGTCCACAGAAGGAGAAGACGGCACATGCAAACAAACAAAAAACAGAGAGAGAAAGAAGAATGAGAGGGGGAAGTGGAAAGTTGAGTGACATGTGTTAGCGTCACTAATAGAAATGGTAATAGCAAAAAAGAAGGATCGGCTCCTGGGCGTAGGCTACTCCTGGAAATGCACTGTATGTGCACTGTAAAAAACCAGGACGAAGAAAGGAACAAATACGCAAAGTACAGGTGCTGCACTTGCCGCATGTTCCCCTCTTCCCGCACTGCACACACAGTGCGTTTCCAATGAAAGCTTTTTGCTAAAAACGTGGCTACACTGTTTAACACCATTGTTCTCATTGAACTAGGCGGGGGATGAGAACCTGAAAAGAGACTTTTGGGAAGAAACATTGTTTAGCCTGTACAGGTGAAATACCTTAACGTTTTATTGTCTTTGCTAACCCTCCACCATATCTAATGGAGTCAAAGGTTCTCTTACGTTTATGCCTGTAGGCTGGACGGTACTGAACTCTTAAATGAGATACGATTCCCTATATTTTCTGTCCCCCGACGAGCGGAAATTTGCCTGACAGAAAACATCCGCTTTATAGCTGCACCTAATAAAAGAGTTGATATTTAGGAATTCGCAGTCTTGCCTCAAGAGCAGCCAAGCTGAGGTTCACATTATTTTGATTGGTCTCAAGTGAGCTGATATTTGCAATTTGTTTCTTTACTCTTACCAAGAAAAACTCATGATTGCAAGCCGAGTGCTACTATTGGTTGGTGTCCCCCCTTTTTTCACCTTTAACTTCATCCCAACCAGACAGATCTCTGCCAAATGTTCACCTTTAAAACGAGTACTAGTATGCACTGTGTCAGACTAAGTTCAATGAAACCACAATCCTGCAACAGCTTTTCTGGTCACAAAATTGTCACGTCAAATTGATACAAGGCGAGCATCCACCGCTAAAGGCCCAACTGTTCATAAGAGGGCATGTGAGCGCTGGTGCCACTGTGGGTGTCTTTGCAGTGGCAGCGGTTTTCTTGCTTTATACACTTCTCCCCTTGTCGCTTTAGTTCTGCGTAAGTACTTTTAACATTGAATGTACATGGATAAGTGCTTAAATATGTTCTGCCATCAAATGAGCGCGCTTGCCTAAAGTGAAACAGCTGTTTATTTCAGACCATTCACCATGGTCTCAGTTAAAGAAAACAAATAAGGACACTACATTACATCTTTACATACCAGAATCACCTCATGATTATAATGGGGGCCGTGGTTGAGAATTTGAATTATTTTCATTACATATGATACTTTCATAAATCCAAGTGCATGACTGTTTTTGCATTCTGCCCTCAAATGTGACTACCATGATTGGATAATGCATCATTCGTCTCTGTGTCTGTGCTTCAACTCATGCTCGGTTAATTTCAGAAGTTTAGTTTTCTCCATCAGCCAGTCACGTTTTCACTGCGCACTTGCGATGGGCTACAACTATACGCACTCGACAGAAGCAAGGACAATGAACTTTGGGAGGGCAGTGACAGCAGCTGCAACGATTCCCACTTGGACCTCTCGACCAGTGATTATGACCAGACTGTGCACGCCCGGATCTGGGTAGTTGAAGTACGCGTTAGTTCTGCCGAACAAAAGAAGTACGGTTCATATTATGCAAGCAAATAAGGTAGTTCAGCTTGTTGAAAC